>VXBJ01002763.1:0-60002 GCA_013400055.1 Nycticryphes semicollaris | reverse complement strand
AAAAAAAAAATATATATATATATAAATCACTCACCGCTCTGCTGCGCCCACCAACAAACGTGCGGTGCGCGGCGAAACCCCGCCGCTGCGCGCTCTGCCTGCCTGCCCGCGCGAGCCCTCACGCCCCCCCTTCCTCCTCCTCCTCCTCCTGCTGCTGCCGCCCTCCCCTCGGCGCCCGCAGCTCATGCGCATGCGCCATTCCCACGGCCCCATTCTCCTCAATCAAGCCCTCTCGCTTTCGCGCGCCCCATTGTCCTTTTAAGGGAGAAAGGGCCGCGCGGGAAGCCGGGGGAGGAGGGGAGGTGCTGCCCCCATTGTGACGAGAAGGTGACTTCACGCACGCGGCCCGCTCCCGCCCCCAGTGGGCGTGCCCGTCCCGGGGGCACCTGCCTCCCCGGCGGGGGCGGGGCTGCCGCCGTCACCTCCCCGCCTCCTGTTAGTGTCGGGCTCCCCGCTGCCCGCGGAAAGCGGCGACCGGCGACATGAGTAGTGTGACGCCACCGCTCCTCTGCGCGTGCCACCAGCGCTAGGCGCGGGGGCGCTTCGGGGGCGGAGGGTCACGGCCTCCAGGAGGGAGAGCGAAAGGTTCTTGTTGGTCTTTGGGGTTATTTTATTATTATTATAATATACATATTTTTTCCACTTAAGGCTCATTCTAACGTGGTTTAAAACTCATCAGCGGCTCACGTAATTTCTTCCCGCTGCGTCAGAATGGGTGATTTAAACCTTCACGTCATCACAGCCCCTCGGTGCGATGCAGGAAGAGCAGCTTCAAAAAAAAAACAAAACAAAAACCACCAAAAAACCCCACTGCTGCCGGCTTGCGTTTTGAAATCCCTTCCCTGCAAAAAACCGAGCCCTGCCAGAAGGATTATTAGCGTGTGATGCACAAGGTGCCTCTCGAGGCGGTTGTGACTTAGCACCGTTTGCGGCCTGCAGCTGGGAAAAAACCCCTGCCAGCTGCTCCCTCTCTGGCTCACACTCAAACCAAGCCCGAATATTGAATGCCTTTTTTTTTTTCCCCGAACTATTTAACGGATAAAAAGTCGCCCGCTGAGTCGACAGCAGCTCAGGCGCAGGGTGCAGTTGTCGCTGAATACTTTAAAATGCTGAAATAATGGCGATACGGACCTCTATGCGTACACGGTCATAATTTCTATGGTAAATTACCGTATCCTGTTAGTTACCTCTTTGACCTCATCCTAATTTCGGCGGGGACGGAGCAACTCGCCGAGGAGCGTGCTTGCCGAGAGGGCCCTTTTGCTGCCAGCAGCAGCAGCAGCAGCGCTCGCTGACCCTGGGGGATTCTCCGTACCTCAGCCTGAAGGCCTGTCCCGGGTTGAGAGACGCAGGACTAACTTTTCTTCCAGTGCTGGGGAAAGCTGCATTTTTAGAAGAACCTAGTGTCTGAATTAATGAAAATATTTATTTTACAGCCAGCCAGGCTCTGTGGGATTCAAGGTCTCAGTGTTTTCAAGCCTTGCCAGGTGCAGGGAGGAGGAGGAGCAAGGCCGTGAGCGTTTGACCCAAGCTGGCCAACAGGATTGTTTCGTACCATAAATGTCACTTTTAATATAAATTAGAAAAGTTTGCTGCAGAGCTCTCTATCCCATGGTGATGGTGGTCCAGACAACTCCTTGACCCGGTGCCGGACCCCTGAGGCCTTCTTTTCCACCCGCAGCCATTGCGATCGCAGTGTCCGACATTTGCTGTCCACTGCTGGGAGCGCACAGCTTCCTGCTGACATAAGTGGCTGAGTGTAATTCTTGTGTATCATACATCAGTACCAGTGTTAATTCTCGTTCTTTGGTATTATTGCTAATTATTTCATCTTATTTATTAATTAAATGCGTTTACATTTCAACCCTCGTGTTTCTTTGTGTTCCTCGACTCCCCTTTCCTGGGTGGGGAAGGGTCATCGGGTGACAGAATAATTGTCTGAACGACAGTAAATTGTTAGGAGTTTTCTCAAACCATAACAGCTCCTCACACCATCTCCACTTGGTTGGACTCGGTGATCTCAGAGGTCCGTTCCAACCGTGGTGATGCTGTCGTTCTGTGATCTCCACTTGCTCGTGACTCCTCAGTAATTCTACACCGTTTCCTTCCTCCGTGCTGCAAAACTGGTTAATTTGGGCAGGAAGGGCGGGAGGATTTCTCACGAGGAAGCCTCCAAGTTTATCTGTCGTTTGGTGGTTTGGTGGTTGTTGGTTTTTTGTTGATTTTTTGTTGGTTTTTGGTTTTTTTTTTTTTCAGAATGGTGATAGAGTGCTGCCTTTGTTACCTGAGCTTTCTTCCAGACACAGCTAAACCAAATGACGTTCAACTTGGGAGATACAAGCGTAGCCAACGCTGAAAAAATTCTCAAAATACATATATATATATGTATCTTGCTGGTTTTAACTGGTCTAAGGAACTCGACCAGCAACTTTTGTGTGTATATAACACAGGTCTAGTTTTATTGGCCTCTTTTTGATTTGAAGGAGTGGTTTTTGGAGATTTTCTCCCATTATTTTCCCATTTATTTCTCCTCCATGGTCCTCCAGCCCTGCCCCAGTGACATCCCTTTTAGTCCAGTGCCATGCAGTATAATATTTAAATCCCCAAATGAAGTCCAAATGACAGTGCATAAATGAAAAACGTGGTCAAAACCTTCATTTCTGAAATGCCTCTGGTTTCCTTGTAGCGTTTGCTGACAACATTTCAGGGCTGCTCCATAACTCGACAGTGGTTTGAGTTTTCATCCAGCTTGCAAATGAATAAAAAGGACTTAAATAGCCAGTGAGCTTTCATCAAGGTTCCTCTAGCTCCTACCCTCTGAGCAAGCCACTTGTGGTCCCCACACCATCGGAGGGACACCTCGTCTGACCTCGCTGCGTGGAAAGAGGGGGATGAAAAATAGCCTCAAATTTGGGACAAGCCTAAGGAGTTTAATTTGGAAAACACAGACACCTGAAAAAAGGCATGCACCTTTACACGACACATAAGGCCTTATTTGACGAGGCTCTGTTTTAAAAGATTAAGCATCTTTCTATCCATTCGGAGCTTGGTATAAAGGAGGAATATGGGATTTCACGGAGACCACAGGTGATTTGGAATACGAGCTTTAGCCCAGAGGATCTGTTCTCATCCAGGTCAGTTCTAAAAAACATTTAAGAATGCATGTGGTCTCTGGAAAACTAAGGGGCCCATTGCTGCATTCCAGCTAAACTGCTACCTTTCCTGGGTGGGATCTTAATTATTATGTCTGGGAAGCTAAATTATGGCAATAGTGTTATAATAAAGCTAACCACAAGGGTTTTTTAAATAAGAAAGCATACACGTATCATGAATGCTGAGGCAGAGACTCTAACACAGAGGAAAAGTAGGGCATTTGCCAGCTAAGACATCTGATCCTATTGTGTTATTTTTCAATATTAATGAATAAGTAAACACAAATAGGCTACTTGTTGTTAGGTGAAGAGCAGCTGTCAAAACTAAACCCAGGCAGCTGTTCCTGCTTTGGGATTTCACTGTAAAATATTTTTTACAACTAGAGTAATTTGGAAGTTTGCTTTATTGGCTAAATGCCTGGCCAAGGGTTTTTGAAAAAAATTACCAAGGAGTTCTTTCAGGGGGAAAAAAAAAAAAAAGTGTTGACTGCCTTGTAGATGTGAATAAGATTTTGCAAAGAGTACGATTTCATAGAGAGGTATCATCAACAGTTCTTTAGCTCCTCCTTGCAGTTGTCCATCTTAGTTTAGTGGAGGTGCAAATACTCACAGAACTGGTAGTTTAAAGCAAACAGGTTAATAAAGAAATGTGCTTTTCCCCTTGGTTTTATGTTTTAGGCAAACTGACAGATGACAAATAAACTGTGACAGCAAAGTTTGATGATAATAAAACTAGATACTATGGTATACTGCCAGAATGAAGTACTCAAGTTCCGTGGCTCAGCAAGACAGGATCCTGAACTGGTTTACGTCTACGGATAAAGGAGATAATTTATAGCCCAGCCTAAGTAAGAAAGCCATCAGGGCTTAACAGAGAATAATAATGTTTCTGAAGAGTTTTTAATTGGTATTTCAAATTCCTCAGGAGGAAGATAATTCTCTTAAATTCTTAAGGATTGCTCAAATTCTATAGCAAAATAATTTTCTCTTACTGCTTAGACACCTATAATGCAGCTTCTCAAGTGCTACTCATTTCTTTGCAGCACTATTGCTTTCATCCCTATTAAAGCCAGTAAGACTATTCTACGAGGATTCATATTAAGGCGATTTGAAGACGCCGTTAAGAAGATCAGCTCTCTCTGCTTGCCAGGCTTCTACCTGTCACAAAAGTTATCCCCTCTCATCCCGCCATTTGGGGAAGTTCTGAAAATGGAGACCAAATATTTGGAAACCCAAGAGGGATCTCTTCTCTGAGTTAAGACCCTCATCTGTCTCAACACCTGAAGGAGAATTTCCAGATTTTATACAGATGGTTTCAGAGTAGTGTTTAGGGAAGAGAAAGTTATGAACTACTTTGGAGAGTGTTGTGTAGGTCTGGACTCACATGGGATCATTTTGGGGACAGAATTTGCTCTTTTGAGTCTTCCTAATGAACCTAAGACTCCTGACCAAGTGTGTCCATCTGCTTAATTCTGTTTGCCACTGCATGGCCCTGAAGCGAGACAGAGCTGGCTGGGAAAGAGAGAAAAGCAAGGCTAGCTAGTTGGGAGAGCATTGGGGTGGTGGCTAGAAAGCAATGCTTCAGCATGACAGGCTTTTTCTCTTGACCTCTTTCTCAACAGGAATCAAACAGGTAAATAGGGATGCCTGGGAATAGAAAGGCCTAGGGAAGTTAACTGATTTTTGTTGTCTCAGGAGCGAGGTCTTATCCTGATGCCTGAAATCCTCTACTAGGGAACAAGAAGCATGGTCATCAGAGGAGGGAGGGCAACAGGACTCCTTAGGGAACCGCCAGGTGGGATTTCCTTACAGGTGTAGGTGCTCCAGGTTCATACCTAGACCTCTGTTAAAAAAAACCAAGGAACTCGAGGCTGTATCTTTCCAGGTTAAAGCCTCACCCATCGCCGTTCTTTCTTTGGAGACTCTAGCCTACAGGTCTGTTCTCAGTGACACTACTTTTTAATCTATTGTAGCAATAGACAGAATAAAGGTCTATAGGCTCTCTTTTCAGGAAAAAAAAACCCCAAATCAATATCTTTCCAGATCAAAGAGGAGCTAGCTGAGGAATGAGATCAACCTAACACTGAGATAGCCCTAGGAAAGGAAAAAGGCACTTTGAGGAGGTGACATAGTTTCAGATGTAAGACTTTGACTGCAGGGAGCCATAGAAACTATGGAGAAAACACATCTGTGGGCAGAGTTTTTACTCAGCCAGAGCAAGGCAGAAGACAGTGATACCTGACTAAGCTCTAGGACAAGTGACTAGTATGTGAGAGGACAGCATCTTGCTTACCTTATCGCCAAGCTGCCAAAGACTGACACAACACTTAAAAGTCTTCTGGCGAGGAAAAAGAGCTGTGGGCGGAGTTGGCTAACCAGGGGAAGGAGGCAGTGGGAGTAGATGGTCTCAGAAGGAAATCTGCACAACCTGGAGTCCCAATCACAAGCTTTGAACAAGCAGCCAAGAACCAAGTGGAAATCTACCACTGAGATCTGGAGGGAGGAGCTGGAGGCAAAAATTTTTGCAAGGGTAAGAGGGAATGGAGTTGGCCAACAAAGCTGCCACATTACACAGATAACTTCAGATAGCCTAATTGGATTGAATCAGATAATTGGACTGCAACAAATCAACCAAATTTGACAATTAATAACCTCTAAAAATAAAGCCAAGGGCAGATAGAGGAAAAGACAGCAGCATGAAGGGAGGAGGCACAGCGGAGGCTGTCGGATACATCCTCTGTCCTCATGATAGAAGCATCCCATTCTGAAAAGGAAAAGAAGGTAAGGAAAAGTGAAAGACATTCCAGGGGGATGTTTTCACTCACAAAACCACATAAATAAGGGGAGGGCAGAAGCAGGATGCACCAACTTCTGGCACAAATTGAGCAGATGTTGATCACAGGGATCCCCCAAAACAACCCGAGTCCCATAATGGATGTTCATGGCCAGGAATTAGCTCTACAGGGTGATGAAAGAGACTTAAACCCAAACCAGGACACACATCTGACCTTAGTGACTACCCTCAGGTCTGACTGCCTGTTCATATTGCAAATTACAGCATGCAGAGAAGTCAAGGGACCCAGATGCTGCCCCCAGGCCTGAGCCACAGAGCTAGTGTGCAGCATGAGCCCCGTGCTACACAGCACAGAGTGATCTGATAGACATCTCAGGGCCAGCGGGAAAGTTCCTCTTGTCTTCACAAACCCCATGATGCGGAGACCACTAAGGAAACTAGCATCAACACCATGTGGGCATGGGAGAGAAGGGATGCAAGGGGTTACTGCAGAGCCAGAAGAGGTATTTTGCAGCTTATGTACATCTCCAGGAAGGAGGTGTCAAGCCTCTCAGTAAGGAGAGGACAGGTCTTTGGAGCAGGAGACTTTAGCACTTCACACCACATATATTTCACCTTTTGAAGAAATGTCTTTAAAGAGTGGTTACAGCCACAGTTGGGCTTTTCTCTTTCCACCTGGACTGGGGTGACTGGACTGGGTGGCATTAAGTGCTGGTGGAAGGGATATACTCCAGCTGTGACTGAGCTCACCTGAGTAGGATGGGGGCCCAGCCAAGCAGCAGTGCCCTGAAGCATGCAAGAAGCCCAGCCTCACAGGGGAAAGCAAGCGAGCACACGTGGGGCGGCTCCTTGAGTGATGACACCCCCAAGTAGATTCCTGCTCCTCTTATGAGCCCCAGGTGCTCCTGAGAGAGCTGAAGGAGAGCAACCTGCAGGGATGGTGTTGCTCTTCAGGCGTGGGGGCTTTTCAAAAAACAGCTAAACAAAGTGATTGCTGTTTACACACTAGCGAGCTGACTGGCCAGAGACACTTCAAAAACTGGCCTTTCTAAAACCAGCTAGCAGTGTGGTTTCTGAGATACTATTTTAGGCATGCTGTCAAAACAAATCTCTATCTGTAGCTGAACTGACTGTCTCTTCTTGTTAGGACAGCTACCCTTCGCAGTGGCTGAGCCAGTCCTAATGTAAGGCTTCAAAACCAAGAGCAATATTTGCTCGTTGATTTGTATTATCTGTAGGAGGGAAGTGGGGAAAGTAGATAGCTATGAAAGTGACCTCTTGAACAGATCCTTCTTTGCCCTGCGAATTGAGCAATTATCTAATTCATACCACATAATAAAGAAAATAAAAGTGTGAGCAAGGGCTAAACCCCTCCTAGTTATGTCAATTGCTAACTGCTTAATGGCAAACAAAACAGTTCAAGGTGTCAGGCCTTGTACCAGCCATGGTCCCAGACAGACGCAAGACTGCAGATCTGACCAGCCTGGTATTTTCTCTACTCCTAGATCCTCAACGTTTTTCAAAACAGAGAGGCCCAACACATTTAGACAAACAAAGAAGGCAGGAGGAGTGGTTCAACTGCAATAATCCTCGGGTGCAAGGATGTTGGTGCATCCAAGCAGAGGTGTGTGTGTGGTGGGAAGGCTCAGGTCATTCCCAGTTGTGTGCGTGTAAGAATTCAAATGCCTCTCACTTAAATAGTCAGGCCAAGTTTACCCTTTTATGAAACACATTCTGCTGTAAATTAGAATAAGTAGCCATTCATAGGAGGCCTGCAAAACAGGAGGAGTTTTGTATGTGCCATTCTTTAAGGCAGCAGCAGCCCTTTAAAACCTGGTTTATAAGAAGTGGCTCCCAGCATGCTCCTTACTGACTGGGTCAGTCAGATGGTGACCTGGACACTGGAAACAACATTTTGGGGGTGCACCAAGAGCCCTGGGGGACAGATACCAATTGCTAAACTCGGGAGTCCAGTTCAAATTGGTGGCATCTTTCCATCTATCCCCAGATAGAACAGGGTGATAGAACAGAACCTCAGGCAGGCACAGCATGCCAGAGACTCGGCTACTTGGGTGTGACTCTGAAGTAGGTCAGTGCCATAGTCCACTTTCCTTCAAGCCTGCTGCATAGCTCTCCCTGTCCTTAACAGTTTAGCTCTGGTAAACACCATGCTGCTTTGTAGTCTCTGTGCCGTGACTGTCACCTCCCACGCTTGTGGTCCCAGGCTCTCACTGCCCTTGCCTTTAGGCTGTGATGCTCCTGTGCTGGCTTTTACTCTCTTCACACCTCCTCTGGGGCACCATGGCTCAGTGATGCCTCCAAGACTTTTTGCCTTCTAAATATTTTGGTGTATCTCCATACTGGCTAGTTTCTGCTCTGCCACAGTACACCTCTCTGCTAGGTTTATATAATCCACCATTATCACTCCTTCCTCCTCCACGTGTTTTTAATGCTTTAAATGTGCAGAGAAAGACACGGACTCCCCTCCAGCAGGTATATGCAGTTGTGCTTCAGGCAAGCCATACTCTAAAAGATTCAGGTCCCTTTGTAGGGCAACTGTTATGATAGCAGCTATTCATTTTCCATTCTCCAAATCATGGTAAGTAGACTGGAGCAGAAAGTATCATCTGCCTGTGTGAAAGTCCTTGCTAGAACACTGAGAGTAGCCAGCTATAGCATCTTAGCTACATTCCTCATAGCAATTTAGACGGAGTTGCTGGACTGCAATCTGTTACCATCAATGTGGAAGCCCCACTAAGTGATTAGTCTGACAAGGTGGGGTAACAGCTGCTTTGGACCTGAAAACATCAATAAACACCTCGAAGAAGCATGACATGTTCCCTTCACTGCTAGTTATTAGTTGGCACTGAGGGCTTCTCAAACTTGCCTATATGCTAGGTATGGTCCTAAGACAGCAGGTGTTTCCCACTCCATTGAGGAAAAAGGAGTACCCAACTCCTCTTTCTATCTGAGGGAAAAGTGCTAATGCCCATAATAACACCAGGCACAGAAAATTAGAAATAGTACTCAGATCTAACCGAGTGCATAGTATATTTACCATAAAATGATCTTACAACAAAACACCTTCCAAAATATTTGTCAAGTGAGTGACAGCATCCATTCCACACAGTTGTTGAAAGAGCTATAGGACCACACATGGTGTCTGAAGCAGAGCAGAGAATCTCCTCTCCTGGGAAAGTAAACTGCAGCATTGCATCCAGCAAAAAAAATGTGGTCCCTTATCAGGCAGCTGGGGCTGGCGAAGAGAACATTACTTGTTCTCAGGTTGTGCGGTATCTCTGACCAGCATGACCACATCTAAGTTGTCTATAGTCAGCAGGGATTAGCTTTTGAAGATGGAAGAAAGCGGTACCTGTACATGTGCAGGTTCTAGCGCAGAACAAGCTATGCACGCTCTGGTTATTCTCTGTTAAGGAAATAGATACTAGAAGAAAACTACCTAGTCTAGACTGTATTGGATGTAGCTTAGTAAGAAGGGCATAAAATGCTTGCCAGCTGTTATTTCTCATATTATTCACCAACACACGATGCCCAGGCTGTGATAGGAAGTGAGAGTGACAGAAAGAACAAAACTCACTTATAATAACTGCTACCTGATATTGCTTCTGGACTGTGCAGCTTGTAGCTCCATAAGCAGTTTACTCTTTATGGGCTCATGTTGCTTGTAGGGAAAATTCTGAGCACTAGGCAAGGCTTGATTGAGACCAAAACGCAACATCTTAGACAAAAGTTTTCCCTAGATGCAGAGACAGAATCTTCTTAGAACAGTAAAACAAAACAGAAACTGTGATTTTTGATTTGACAAAGGAGTACAATCATATCTTTGGCCCTAGTCTGATTACAAGATGGAAAAGATACTGATTCGGTAAGATATTTGTGCCTGTGGATCTGATACTTTGGGACAAGTAACTTAAACTAAGGTCACAGGATGGGATGAACTCCTAGAAAATTCAAAGAAATAAGTTTTCAAACATCTGCTCTCAAGTTTAACTTTTCCAAAGCCTTTATGAATTACGTGTTTCCAAATGTTTGCTAACCATAGTATACAGGTTTACATTTACCTCCCTGCACAAATCCTGCAGGACTGTTCAAAACAGAGAGAGCAGAAATCACCTCTTAAATAAGCACATGCACTTAATGTTTGTTAATACTACAGAGGCTGATGCTAGCTGTCTGCTACCTGTTTGGACACTTCAGTGCTTCGAGTAGATAAATGCTTCCTATTCAAAATAAAAGATATGAAGTTGAATCAACAATAACAGAAGCCTCACCCAAAAAAATCACAAGTGGAGGGTGGCTAGTCCTCTCACCTCAAAACTGGTAGCAAGTGTCAAATCTGCACCTCCCTCACTGATAATGTAACTACCATGACATTATGAGCTGTCTGTATGGAAGGGTTTTGGCATTGGCCTTTCAGCAGAGAACAGATCTGCAGTATGTTATTGATTGCCCTCGGGACCAACTGTGTCACATTGTGGTGGGAAAAATGAAAACAAATGGGCATAGGACCAAGAGGTTCCTTCCATTAGAGGCACCTCTTTGTCCTGAGCTCTTGGGTCAGCTAAGTTGTGAAATTATGCTAGCTCCAGCGCAGGCTTAGTTACTTCGAATGAAGAATGGGGTTTATGGCTCTGACTTTGGCAGGGTAGAATAATGTTTCTGGCTAAGACTGCAGATGTGTGTACTCTGGGCTGAGATTGTGTCAGGTCTGTGAAGTTGAATTAAACACACAGACTCCCAATGAGCCAAAGTGCATGAGATTCTGCTTAGTCACCTATCATCTTGGCGGACTTCTAAGTCTGGTTTTATCTTTGCATTTCAAAGGTTTCACTTACATGCTGTTCCACTGCTCAGCCGTTAAGAAAGTAATAGGTACGTCCTCACTCCACCTCTTTCCATCTCCTCCTTGGGACTACCACCACCTCTGTTGACATGCTGCTGTGGTCTCTGCCACACTGCCACAGCTCTCGGCAGTACTGTGGTATAAGCAGCACTGGGACTGCCATGATAGACCCTTCTTCCCTGAAGCCAGGCCTCTGGCTTCTCCTCCAGCCATACCTGCCTTCATCAAAGTCTTTGACTCTTGCTCCAGCACAGCAGCAGGGAGAAGGCACCAGCGTTTTGCCTGCTCTCCAGCCACGGTTTCATTGTCCCTCACCTTTTCCACCTTAAAAACATTAAGCACTAGCTGCTCACCTGCAAGCCCCAGCTCTCTGCAAGCCCCAGCCTCCTCTGTGCCACCATATCAGGGCTGGCGGCCATGTTGGTTTCTAGACCACCCCATGAGGTTTGCAGCACCTATCCCACTATAATGTGAGATGATAGGACCTTTCATCAGAGGGAAATGACACTGTTTCAGCTTGACAGGGTAGCCTTAGTCAGTGGTTTCTTCAGGCTAGTGCAGGGCCTGGAGACCCCATGTGCACAGGTTATCAAGGCCCTCGCCCCTTTGCTACCTTGAAGAAGTTATGGCTCTGCTTTCCCCCAGGTGTTCACATAATGCCTGCCATGGCCCTCCAGAATCCCCGCAGGTGCCTCCCAGCCTGCTGTGGGCTGGCTGAGGTGGGCTGGGGGAGTACATGAGGCAGCAGCTGAGGGTGAGGAGGGGAATTCTTGGTTCTCCATTTGCTGTTTTGCTCCGAGCTGCTGCCCCCTGAGCTTGTGTGGTCCTCTCTTGCCCTGGCTTCCTCAGCTCTTCTTCTCTTACTATTTATTTAGATCCTCTGCTTGCTCCCCTCTCCCCACCCCCCAATTTATTTATTTATGTATTTATTTATTTTATACCTTTGATAACTGCTTGGCCATCCCACTGCTTTTGCTGCCCTTCCACACAGTCTTGTCAGTGCTTATCTATATAGGTTTGCATAAAAGCAGAACCACCTTTGTAAATGTGTCCATGATTTCTGTTTAAGGGCTGGGGTGTTTAGGATTTCCACACTCCAGCCCATGCTGTTCAGCTCAGCAAAGCTAAAGCATGCACTTGGCTTTAGACCTCATGTCATTCCATGGACTTCTTAATTTAGAATCATAGAATGGTTTAGGTTTGAAGGGACCTTAAAAATCACCTAGTTCCAACCCCCCCGGCATGGGCAGGGACACCTCCCACTAGACCAGGTTGTTCAAAGCCCCTTCCAGCCTGTCTTTGAACACCTTCAGGGATGAGGCACCCATACCTTCTCAGGGCAACCTGTTCCAGTGCCTCACCACCCTCAGAGTTAAAAGTTTCTTCCTAATATCTAATATAAACCCACCCTCTTCCAACCATTGCACCTCATCCTATCACTACATGCCCTTGTAAAAAGTCCTTCTTCAGTTTTCTTGTAAGGCACCCTTCAGGTACTGGAAGGCTGCTATCAGATCTCCCTGGAGCCTTCTTTTTTCAAGGCTGAACAACCCAAACTCTCTCAGCCTTTCCTCACAGGAGAGGTGCTCCAGCCCTTTGTTCATCTTTGTGGCCATCTGCTGGAGCTGTCATCTTTAAAATCACTTTCAAAGGTTTGATTGACTCAGATTAGAGCTCAGAAGTTGAGTTGAATCCTTTTAAACCAGTCTGGCATCGCCACAAATAAAGAAATATTAAATCAGGCCTATTCTGTAGCTTCTTTATCAGGTGCAAGGAATGACCAAGAAGTTTCACTTGTTTGTTTTTACCTCAAGAGTTCATTTTGTGCTTGTACAAAACATACTTGGGTTTTGATATAAATGTGAATACACAAGAACTGTGTGTCCTTATATTGGACTCAGCTTCATTCTCAGCTTCACATTCACATTTTGTCCCTTGATTTTACGTTATGGCAAATCTGCTCTTGAACACACATGTACATTTAGCCAGAGGTTCAAGAGCAAACACTTTCCTGTTTCATCCAAGCTTTTTTCCTTCTGCTTTAATGTGTTTTGTCTTTCGATTTCCTTGCTACTTGTGCTAAGAACACAATGCCCTTGGGAAAAAAAAATCTTATTTTGTTGCATATAACACATCCTTTGTATCTGCACTAACTCTAGAGACAGGCAAAGCACAATGCAAAGGTGTTCAGGTGGCTTTGGCCCCTGCTAGCTGTTTGTCTTTCTGCATTTAATGCGTTTTTAGTTGTAGACGCTTCTGTTTGTCCCGAGCCTAATGCTTTCATGAAGAAAGCCTGGCATTCACTTGATTTGCAGCCATCCACTTCTTCACAAGCAAAATCCTGTTTCATAACAGTCTTTCTGTAACTCGGGTGCTGGTTATACCACAAAACAATGTTTTAATAAATGCTATTTACATTTTTCAGGGTAGCTAGAGGGGTTTTGGTTTTAATTAGCTGAGTAGGAGAGCCATGAGTGATTATACAGACATAAATAGAGCTTCTACCACCATCTTCTAGCTCCTTAGCCATGTCTCCTGTGCCAACACAGCTAAAACAAGTAAAAAAAATAGTACAGGCCCTTATAGGCCAATGTTTTTTGAAAGTGGGGGAGGGGGAAATTGATTAAGATGTTACAGTGTGTACTGTGCCTGGAATCCTCAATACTTTTTCCTTAACGATTAACTGACTGAGCCAGAGGTAGAAAGTCTTTTAGATTTGGGAGGAGTGAAGGGGGTGCAAACCCTCCTGTCATCCTCCCCCAAGCAATACTTTGGCAGGGGGTGTCAGGGAGGTTCTTCTATGGAAATCCTGCTTGCTGAGAACCATTTCAATGAACTACGGGCTCCTTCCTCTTGCATCTTGCATCCTTCCTAACCCTTATTCTCAGCACAAAAGTAAAAGTCACTCAGAACCTGAAAGAAGCAAGGTCCAAGGGACAGAGGGGCATCCCAGGAACCTCTATGAAGTGATAAGCATTTGTACTTAAAATGCTGAGATCACCTAGTAGCAAACTCTTAGGTGTAGAAGTGGGACTGGCCTAATAAATATCATATATTGAAAGCAGCAACAATAGCAACAATATTAGTTTCCCAAAAGAGAGTAGCTTCTCTTCTGTGCACAACCAACAGGTTAGCAGACTGCAGTGCTCATGAATGCCTGTCTAAACTCATTGGTTTTAGGAACTTTCACTGCCTTCAGTAAGCCGTTGGTGGATCAACTTGTATTTGCACTTCCTAGGACACACATTTGAATTGAAGATCAGCTAGTTCATTCCTCACTTCTCAGCATTGTGCCAGTTAAACACAAATGACTGAGCCCAGAACAGCTATCCTATTTCTCACTGATTACAGCTACCCACACTACCCTTGTCTAGCACAAATTCCTGCTGACATCTGAAATTCTCTTCTAACAAAGTACATGCAGAGGATGACTTAAATAGCTTCTCTGGTCTGCAACTTTTTTCTAGTTCTCCTGTGCTCCCGTTACCATGAATGGAAACCTTTTCCACAGCTTTAAGAACATGAAAAGTGGGTAGAGCCATAGGGTGATGTTTCCACTTATGTTCCCTGAATGCAGTTTTTTTTTTTTTTTAAAGTAATTTTATATGTGTGTGCATGTGTAGATATGTCCTGTGCACTACACCCATTTTCAGCCAGCTTCCTACTATTTATACAGTCAGGAACCACAGACCACCTGCAAGGGGCTTGGATTCCAGGCAAACCAAACAGCCACACTAATTCCAAGCTGGTGGGTTCACATTACACAGTTTGATTTAGAGCACATCCTATTTATCTCATTGGGTGATGAGAGTTCAAAAGCTGCATGTGTGCAAGCAGGTAAACTTAATGCAGGTGAGAGCAATGAGCAGAAGAAACAGGCTAAGGAGATTTAAACCAAGAGCTCACAGCTTTCTTAAGTACAGGAGCACAGCCTTGGAGCTGACAGCCCAGTTCATTTGAAATTAATTCCATGCTGTCTTAAAAACAACAACAATAACAAAGATGCTTCTCACTTGTTCTGACCATTTCTGTCTACTATTGGAAATCTCTTGCTAGCACTTCAGATGTCTTACACCATGCAGTTTCTGCTATTGGTGATGATCTTCATCACCATTGAGCTTGCAATGAGCAGGGCAAGGTAGTGGGGCAGAGAGAGAAGATGAAGTTGATGTAGCCACACACAGCAAGGAGGTATCCTCTATTCTCAGACACCCCTCTTGCCTCTTGCTATGAGCCAGACCAGCTAAGCTTGCAGGCATCCCCATCACCTGAACCACAACTATTGCTTCTTAGTCTTGACAATTTGTCTTGTCCCACCAGCCACAGTTTCTGAAAGGGACTTACAGATGGCTGTACCTCCTGGAAGATGTTTGGACTCGGATGAAAAGCCAAGAAGACATGCTCTTGCAAGTCATCTGTTTTCTCTTCCTCACGCAACAACCAAGCAAGTATTTATATGCATTTCTGTAGTGCTTAATCACATTGCAGATAGTATCCATAATCACTGTGTTGTAATTAAATATGAAGAAAGCCTCTTGCTCTATCCTAATGACTACAAAACGCTCTATCCATACGCAGCTTGACAGACTTGCACATGCCCACAACACCACAAATCAACAGGTTTTAGAACTGCCTTTAAACTGGAATTAGCTACAGATGAGACCTCAGGGTACTTCTGTCACAGTGGCATTGAAAAGCTGCTCTCAGTCACACACCAATGGGACGCTGGATGAGCAGTCCCTAACCCAAGGCTGAGCAGCCAAGGTCGACAAGGCAGAGATTGTCTGAAGCAAAGTCCCATCACTTTGTACCTCAGCTCCCCAGCTGCAAAATGGGATACAACATAAGCAAATTGCTTAAAGGTCTAGGTGGAAGTCAGAGCCACATCAGAGAGACTTAGAAATTAAAGCCACATTTTCTGGTCTCTATGTTGTGCCTCTGTAAGACAAATAAAGAATTTGTCTTCATATCTAAATTATTAATATATTGTAAAAAAATGCAACCACCTCAGTCCATCGCTCTTAGACTTCACTCTCATAAACTCTTATTTTTTGATGTGTAAAGAACATGCTAATGTATCACTTGGATGCCTTTGAAGAAATGAACTCAGTATGGGATGACAATGCTGGGGGGGGATATTCATAAAGATTAATGCTAGCCCAGCCTCTGCAAGCTGCCTCTGCTGGACTTCTCTAGGCATAATTAAAAGCAGCCAAGTGAGGTTTCTCCTCACAAGGCCTGCTGAAGGAGCCCATCTCTTCCCTCTGGCTGCAGAGGCAGGGTAAGGAAAATGGCATCCCTAGGCTAACACCAGCCTTTGTGAAAACCTCTTGTTGAAAGCAGGAGAATGCAAGGATTACAAAGCACCAAACTCAACATCTGGCTGCTATCGAGGGAGGAGTTTGATTTTATTTTAGTTTAGGCTTGTATCAGCTGGCCATAGGAGTGGGAGAGAATCTGGCACTGAATGTGCTGTATAAAGATTGGGGTGTCTCTTGCATTCTCCATGCCTGCCTCTCGCTGGGATAAGCATTTGAGCTCCTTGGAAGTTACATCTGCTTCACAGTCCTGCAAATGCACTTCGCAAATAAAACTCTATTGCTCATATGCCACATTCACTCATTTAGCACTTCACCCTACAGCATGGCTTGGACACCTGAGGCTGGGTGAACAGAGCACTCCACTGTTGCTCTAAGAGTAAGTGGATACTTTCTACAAAGAGAAAGAATTACAAGCTCAGGCTGTCTTCTATGTTTACCCCTTATGCAAGACAAGTAGACTTGCACAAGTCTTGGATAACCACTACAAGCAGGAGGAATAATATTTTACAGATTAGTTTATTACTCAGAGCAACTGGTCTGAATACTTCAGCCTCTCTGATATAAATCACAATTATTTAACATTTATGGGTCCCACTAAATTAATTATTTAATGATGACAAGGTTGTCACTATATCACACAGCAATGAGGTCCTTTACAGAAATGTCCTTTGAAAAATATGCTACAGGTAAAGGTCAGGCCAGGGGGGATGTTGCTCTTTTTTGTTTGAGGTTTTTCTTCTTTAAGACAAAGGTGGGGTTGGTTAAAGGAGAAAATAATTTCTCTGGTCACATCCTCTTCTGACAGAAGTAGTTCTTTCAGAGGAGCTGAGGTGCCCTGTGAGGTCTGCAGAGAATACAGAGGGGCCTATTGAAGCGTCGCGCTTTCTTCCAGAACTACAGCTTTCCACTGACAAATCAGCTTCACAGTGGCTTCAGCAGTTTACATTAACCAGCCACCAGACCCGTACAGAAATTTTCCCGTTCCCTTCACATCCTGCATTGAGCTCAAACCAGTTTATAATGTGTGATGGAATAGCAGGAGAAAAAATAGGGATGTCAGCAGTGAAATGCTCCCCGACTGCAATGACGGGAGCCTCAACCTCAGAGCTGATGGGGTGACAGGTGGGGAAGCAGCTTCGCCCTTAATTTGGGCCCAGTATATTCCAACAAGCTTACCTGAAATTCTGGAAAGGAACAAATCAGATTGGTGAGCTATTTCAACGCTTACCCATGCAAGTTTTCTCAGTTTTCTTCTACTTATGCTTTGCAGAAAACATCGTCGCATTCCCAGACTGCATCAATGATGGCGCAGTGGAGAGGACATTATTTGCACTTCCTCATCGGGACAAGTTTACTCCTGATTTACTTCAAGTACTTACTGCCTCTGAGATGTCAGGTCCCACTATCTCTAACTTACATACTTATGCCTAACACATTTAGTAAGAAGGTGTATTAAGTATGGCCAGTCCTTCTATTGAAATTCGACCACAAGCAGCTCTGTGGATTTTATTCACATTTAAGGGATCCTATAATTTTGCTGCTATACTGTTGATAAACATCAGTATCATCAAATGATGTATTTGAGGATTTCCATGTACATGGTCCAAGGTTGTGAGACTTCCTGTCTTCTCCTGAGATTCTCCACCTTTTCAAAACCAAAAGTTAAAATGAACGAACCACCACACTCCACCTCACATACACCGTGCACGCACACATGCAGGGAACTGCATTTCAGCTAAGCAGATCTCAAAAGTTCTTATATATTTGCCAATTCCAGCAGAGCTAGAGCTGTGAGGGACAGGCTGGGGAGAATTTCTGAAAACCCAGTCCAACTCAGAAAAGCCTTTAATTACTAAGCAGTGCTTTTCACTAGCATTCTTTTGCATCTTTTTGGTTTCTAGCACCTCTCTCTCTCCTCTGTCAAGCTCTTTTTTCATGGACCATGCTAACTGACAGACCGGAGGGCACAAGTTTCATTCCAGCTTTTAAACCCGAGTTCAAACATCACAGTAACCCAACCAAAACCACCCTTGGCTGCAGTTAATCCCACGCTTCCAATATTTTTGCCAACAGGATCCCATCTTCCTCCTCCCCATGTGCTCCAGATGCTAAGGGAGAGCAACCTGGGCTTCCTAGCAAACACCACTCCACTAAGAGCTAAACTTCAGCCGCGATCCCATTTCTTTCCTTCCATCTGCCACATTTTCCACCAAAACCTTGAAAATTAAAGAGCTGGGCAGGCTCAGCACAGTCAGACTTTTGTGTAGGGAAAGGCTGAAGGGCAGATTTTGAGAGCAAACCCTCATACCCCCTGCTCCCGTCTTTGCTCCAGCAAGTTCCCGGTACCAGGAGTCACTATCAGCTCAATGGTTTTGTTTGGCGTGTTCCCTTTGCTAAATATGCCCTCCTGGTTCAGGTCAGCTCTTCAGCTTGAGACTCGAATCTCTTGGTTCCTCTGCAAGGAGAAAACGACACCGACCATTATTCTCACAGTTTTATTTGTAAAGGACATAGCATGAAAAGCTGTATTTCAATGTACTTCAAAACCTGAAAAACCCATGTCAGTTTGTGATATGTATGTTAAAGTGCTTGATATAACAATACTTTTACTAATGTCGTCTTGAAAATAATCCAGTTCTTATTCAGTTAGTGGTAATGTAAAGACAAAATATACTTAATGGAGACATTTAAGGATCATTTTAAGCTATACAGGGCACATTTGTACATTTCAAGTGTAACATACAATATTTCCCCTTAAGATGCGCACCTTCATTTGATTGAAAGAAGGAATTTTCTCAAATATGCCATCTCACAACTATTCTAAAGAGACATTTTTGAACGGTGATTATCTAATTACACGAACAAACTCGGAATAAACATGAGAAAGGTTTTCACTAAACAGAAGAATTTCATTCATTTCAGAGAATTATAAATACACATTTTGTACAACCGTGAGGCATTTGATTCTCTGACTCCCTCAAGTTACCATGCTGGGTGTTAGTATAACAGGACTATGCAAACTCAGACATCTGCAGACAGGTATTGGATAGGATTATTATTTTATTTTATTTTTTTAAAAAAGCAGATACCAGAGAGCTTTGGTCTTTTCCAAGATTTCCTTTTCTCAACCAATGAAGGTGCTTTAACACTGAAGTAAAAACTGTGTTAGCTTAGAAGAATCCTGATGGGTTTCTCACCATTCTAGTGGGTAGAATGATTTCCGTAAACCTTACAGAAAAAAACCTCACAGTTTCCAATAAACAAAAGTAGTCTACTAAAAAAAAAAACATGGTAGAGTAAAAATTCACTACAAGGAACCATACTCCCATGGTTGTCAAATAACTAGTCTTCTAGGAATCTGAGGCACTCTGCTGTGTCCCTTTCAACATATCTTAGGGTGCTTTATTGCTTACAAGGAAATCTTAGACATGCATAATTTTTATTGTATTATTAATATGATGTGAAACCTGACAAACCCAAACACGTTAACACTTGCTGAAAAAGCTGATGTGAAGTTTATTAAAATTAAGTGCTAAAGGTTCTTTAATGTAGTTTGAAATGGGGGAAGGCCCTGTTTTGAATTTTAAAACTTCTCAGGTTTTGACTGATTTTAACTTAAAAAAGACTTCACGTGGTTATTGCCCTTTTCTCTGTGTGTGTGTTTTATTCACCTATGCTTGACCTTTAGAGGTGCCCACATTTCTACTTCATCCTGCTTGCACTTTACCCATGTCATGGTGGATGAATGTTAACGACT
Source organism: Nycticryphes semicollaris (assembly GCA_013400055.1). Taxonomy (NCBI): domain Eukaryota; kingdom Metazoa; phylum Chordata; class Aves; order Charadriiformes; family Rostratulidae; genus Nycticryphes; species Nycticryphes semicollaris. Next base: position 40,114 of record VXBJ01002763.1, on the reverse strand, counting down.
GCTGAAGTCATAAATAGGCTTCGGAGAAATACGCAGCACTATACTTTTAAGAAGTACCCAGCCAGCAAATGCAGATGCCGCTGCGAAGACATCCAAGGACTAAAGATGTTATTATTTCAGTAAAATGAAAGTCACTCAGACTGGGTTGGGCGTGAAAAAAAAATCATGTATAGCAGTCATTAGACATAAAAGGCTTGAGTTGCAATAGAAATCAAAACATGCTAAGCAGTCATTACCAAATAATGCTGCCACATGGTTCCTGGTGCTAAATGTGTAATTTGCTGATAGAGTTAAGTACTAGGGACGCCTTTTCAATTGCTGCTGAAGGGTTGTCATGCATCTTCTGCTGACTTTAAGCAGACTTGCCTGGCCACACAGAAAAACCTAACACCCCAAATTTCACATTTCTGGAAACATTAAGGGAGATGTCAGAAAGCTGTGGGCTCTGGCTACTAACTCATGACACCGTTCACAGCCTTTACGTTAGTTACTCACACCCACAGTGGTGACACAGCAGTGCTGCCCAGAGTATTTGGGATAAGTTTAGTCAATTTAAGGAAGTACAAGGCCAGGAGGAAAAGACGGTTATTAAAAGCTGGAACCCTCATTAAAGTCAGCGGCTCCCTAACAGTGTTATTTTACTTCTTTCTTAGAAATAAAAAAAAAAAAAAAAAAAAAAAGAAAAACCTTCTGTAACATAAAGCACTCCCTTCTATTGAAACAAAGTCACGTGAAGACTGTTTTTCTGGCTGGGAATGTGATGTGAAACTTTGACAGTAAAATGAATGCTGTTATAAGAACTGGACAGCAGAAGGACCATCGGAAAGTAGAGAAGCTTGATAAAAGGGAGATGAGAAAGCAAACCCTAATTTACACCCTCTTTCTTTTCCCTTAGTTCTCATCCCTCTCTGCACCACATGGTGCACTATACCGAGACCTGCTACTGCCCACCATTCCCAAGTCCCTCCTAATGCCACTTCACAGCACCGTGCAAGGCAATACACTTACAGTACCAGTGAGGGGCCTTCCCCAAGCCACAGCTGACAGTGACACATCCACAGAAATCCACTGACAAAATGGCCAAGATCATAGGGAACAACCAAGTGAAAACAAACGCTTTTATTTTACTAACCTCCAAAAACTAAAGCCAGATGAAGGTAACTATGCCCTCAGATCCTTCCAACTCCCACCCACAAGAACGGAAAATACAATCCATATTTGCTGCATGGTATCTGCAAGAGGATTTTAATGTAATCTGTTGTTAACTTTTTAGCATACAGGATTTCAGTTGCTCCCAGTTCCTCTTCAAGAGCTGTATCTATATATACACACTGTATTACTAACACATTAACTGGAAAGAGTGTAGGAGAGGAGCCTCAAAATACCAAAGTGAGATTCTTTTTTTTAATTCCTTTCTCCTTTTGCTTCATTCTTTTTTTTTTTTTCCTGTGTCTGGATGATTTAAAAAAAAAAGTAATCAAAAATCCTGTACCTCCCAGGAACACTCATTCTGCGGGATAAAGGAAGACTCGTAACCTGTCAGCATTTCCAAAACCAGCTGATACAGTTCAGTAGCACAGCAACATCGGTGTTTGTGGCTCTACAGCAATGATTCTTCTCAAGTACAGCGAGAGTTTGGTGTGAAGCAAATTCTTCACCATGGAAAAAGAACAACACAAACTGGCTGAGGGTGAGGGGGAATCATCAGAACATCTAGAGAGGCAAGGGACACAGTGAGCAAGTCAAGCAAGCGCTCATTCCCAATCTCAGGCTGCAGCAGCACCACTTAAACAAGTGTCTCATATTCTCAGGCTGACAACAGTCCTCCTTCTCCAGTGTTTAAGCATTTCAACACTTGACTCCCCTTTTGGAGATCAACAGAAGTGACAGAAAAGACCTGACAGATCAAAAAAATGATGACTTGCAGCTTCCGTGCATGGAAAGGGTTAAGTCTTCGAAATAAACCCCCTCCCCCCGCCCCAAAACGAAGGGAGACCATAGGGTGAAACAGCATACGCTTATAACATTTCCAAGAGTGAGGCAATCACAATGGCTACATAAGGATATTTGCTGTCTTACTTTGCAGTACCTGAAAAAAGCCCTGCTGAGTTTGCGCTGTATTTACACGATGATTGGCTTCTTCCTTGCAAGCAGGTAGAAGCATCCCTTCCCACCTCAGTCCTTCCCTCCCCCCAGTCCTTCCCCCGCGCTTAAGCTACTCATAGTCAGAACAAGAACATTCAGTCTAAGAAAAATTTCTTAGATTAATATAATTTCTTAAAGAAGATAGCATATTTACACACATCTAACACATGAAAATACTCTATTTTATACTAAATTTCTGTTTCAAATAAACTACAATACTGCATCTCAGCTTTCTGCAGCTTTATAGGACAGTCCCCACCGGGCACAAACAGGGCTTCCCGCTCCTGCTTCAGCCGGCAGCTTTGCCTTACAGTGGTGCACTACCATCGTGTTCAAGTCCTGACAGGTCTCCAATTGTGGTTTGCTTGCTTGGGGAAGGAATTAATGAAGTTCTCAGCAAAGCCATGCTAAACATCCACTCCTTTAATGAGCGATCCTTCTAGGATGATGTTGAAATCTTGCAACGTCTGTAGGACTCGGATAAGGGAGTTGACAGTCATGCGGTCCCGTAGGAGAGCGTTCTCCTCATACATCCTTGTAATGGGTGGGCACTCTGCCAGCAACGGGATCCACTGAGGGAGCAAGTGGTCCCTGCAAAGGTGATGAAAGGAATTATTTTAACACCCAGTGCGACAGATCTCCAACTGAAATTCTTCTGCAAGAACACAACCCAAAACGCGCAGTCCCTTTCTGCAGGCAGGCAATGCGTGTCGTTTGCACATAACACAAAAGTTTCCTGTGCAATCAGGACCCTTGATTTTGTTGGTAAAATACAGGTGACTGAACATACTGTAGGAAAGAAGATGGCAGGATACCAGCAGAATCGAACAACCGACTTTGGAAGAATTCAACAACATTTTCTGATCTGGGAAAGTAAAACTCAGGAAAAACCAATAGATTCTTTCACAAATAGTTTTCCATGTAACTGGACAGACAAGACAAAAAATGGTACCACCTTCCACCCTCCAAAACACAACTAAGCGCCACACCACCACCTTCCTCCCACTCCCCTGGCCTTCCCAAGTGCAAGACAGAAAGCATCCTATTAGGACAGAAAGCTTAATCTAGAATAGTTTTGTCAAAATTATAATAGACATCCTATTTTCATAGGCAAAGCGATTCAATGAGGATTTAGAAATGCACCGGCCCTCGCAAAGGAACTCTGCATTCCAAAAACCAGCACTTCATTGAAAATACAATTTCAAGACAGATTTCATATATATGACTATCAAGCTAACAGTTATAAAAGAGCTCAAAACATTTTTAGCAGTTTAGACACCAGCCATGTATCATTACTACTTCTTTGCTCCAATTTTTCATGTATTATTAAAGCTGCCTAAAATAGGTACTGGGTAATAGATAGGTATGAGATGTCTTAAAATGGACAACTAAAGGTAGTAATGGTGTAAAAATATTCTTCTAGTCTAATGCAAGAGGACATGTACAACAAAGAGCAGTTACGTACCTTGTCCCCAGGCAAACCAGAATTTGGAATTTGCCATCCTTTCCAATGTTCCTTGGAGCTGTATTGATGGCATTCACATAATGACAGAAGGTTTTGCATGAAGATCTCTGAAGCAAAAGGGCCTCCTCGTTGTCTCCAATCTGGTCACTGGTTTCAAAATAAGCAACAGCTTTCTCTGTGGTAGGGAGAAAAATCAAAACCCAGTGAACAGAAGTACTTTATTGTGACATAGAATTACACACGGGAATTATTCAAAAAACAACCTGCTGAGAACTATTGCACAGTTTATATATAGATTCCTCACTCTGAAGGCCTTGGGTAGGTGGTGATCTCCACCTTTGTTACATAGCAGTGGTCAGCAGATTGGTTGATGTCCAATACAGTTAGGAAACATCAAGGAGCCACACCAGAGCACCCAACAATGGTTTCATTGAAAGTGATACCATCAGCTTTGATTTTTCACTTTTTCTGAGTAAGCACTTACCCCAGGCCAAGTATCTCAACTTGTGAGCATATTTTAAGGCAATAAGAACATGTTAAATTACTGCAACATAGGCTTACAGATAAGTATCACCAAAAGACCAGTGCAGCGATTAGCAGAGTTTTCATAAACAACTAGAATTCTAAACCTTTCACTCCCTGCTCTTTCCCAGCTCTCCCCCTAACATTGACTGCTACTTTACCCCAACCTCGAGCTTACATACTTTCTGGGTAGAAAAGCAGCTGTTTGAACATTCATCTGTAAATAAATTACTAGAATGTGAAGTGCTCTTAAATTTCTGCAGATTCACGCTCATCGCTTACATAGAGTTCAGCATTGCTCATCTTCTACCTTGCTTCTCACTGACTTTAAGCAACCTGGAGCAGGTGCTAGGTGGGATGGCACCCTAGCTGACAAAAATCCGAGGTCTGTGTGTGAGTAGCCATTTTGCCCTAATCTTTCTTCTCCTTCTGCCTTCCAATCCAGCTTACCTATGAAATCCCAGATGAAGACATTCTTATGAAAAATACGAGCCGATTTGAATCCATGGTGGAAGACCTGCTCCAGTGCTGCAACCAGACCGTTTTCCCCACACAGCAGAATGGTAAGGCTTCCTCTCTGTGAAAAAAAGGAGAGTCTATAAGTACAACTTGCCTTTTTGTATGGTAGAAACTTCAAATCTAAAGGTTAACAGTCTCTACTGGTTCTTCAGTTCCATTTCTGGTTATAAAAGTGTTTACATGCATTGTAGATACCAGGCAAGTAATGAAAAGCAGGAAGTACCTCTTTCTCTGGCTTGTGAAAGTGTTTCACAATATTGTTCACAGCTTCCCCGATTCCCTCTTGGATCTGTCCCGCATTAGGCTCTGTGAAATGATGGAGAGCAGACTAGCTGAAGATAGCAACTTCAAAACATTCATCAAATTCTCATGATGAAATAGCTTGAACTGCAAGAATTATTCGATATCTTTTAACTGAGTTCAAGCAATCATTTGTCTTAATCTTAATCACAAGCAACTGATGAGCAGCCCTGGAATAGTCAAACAAATCATCCTACTTAAAAATGCACAACCCAAGGATCTGACTTGATAAATATTTTATTTTAATTAATCACATCTTGCTCATCACATAGACTACAGCAACCCTCACGCAGAGAGACACAGGCTGAAAGACTGTAGCCCAGTCACTTGACTCAATTCTTCGTGACAGAGGCCAGAAAACCCAGCACGCAGTAATTCCTGACTTGAACCCACAATGGTTTATTGAGCCAAAACAAGTATCTATTTTACACACGTGTCTAGTCATTGTACCAGTGTGAGGGGCCACAGGCAGAGAATACTCCTTATTCATGGTTCGAAGAGTGTGTTATCTTCTGTGTTAAAATGTATCCCAAGTTTCTGCTACGAATCTGTTTAGCTGTATGCCTCTGCTACTGACTCATGCTATGCCTTCACCTGCTACCATCTCATCTTCCTATACAGGTGCCTGCAGAAAATAATCTAGTCCCTCATTCGCCTTCTGATTAAAACAGACTGAATAATTTCCAAGGAAATTGTTTTGCTTTGTCCCACCGCTTGTGTACGTTTCCCTCCTCTTTATTTGCACTCTGTGACCCTCCTCAATCTCTTCTACAAGAAAAATAGTACAAAAATTTCTTTACAACTCCCTGAAAGGAGGGTGTAGCGAGGTGGGGGGGTTGGTCTCTTAATAGGACAAGAGGAAACAGCCTCAAGTTGTGCCAAGGGAGGTTTAGGAGGGATATTAGGAGAAATTTTTACACAGAAAGATTATTAAGCATTGGAACAGGCTGCCCAGGGCAGTGGTGGAGTCACCATTCCTGAAGGTATTTAAAAGATGAGCAGACGTGGTGCTGAGTGCTGAGTTTTTGTCAGTGTTGGGTTGATGGTTGGACTTGATGATCTGAAAAGTCCCTTCCAACTCAGGGAGTTCTATGATTCTATGAACCACTAAAACTTGTTTTTAAGCAGATGTTTTACAGGCTTCAATCATTTTCATGGTCCTTTCTAATTTTTCCAGACATATGTAGGTTGCTATTAGCTTGTCCTACAATTTTTATTTTGGAGGCACGGAGTAATTCAGTATCATTTTAGTACACGATGACCTCCACAGTCTTTGGCAGGTGTGACACAGGGCCTCACATAGCTCACGAGACAAATTAATTATTGGGCCGTAGTGCTCTCAGGCCTACAGAAAAGCTCTGCAAGTAGCTCTGGTGCCCACTCTTCCAGCTAATATGGACTCACGCGTGCAAAGAGCTGCAGTGGTCCCGTGGTGGTTTTTAAATGCTGTATTACTCTTGGAGGCTAATCTTTCCTTGCTTGACATTTCAGCACTCCTGTCCTCTAATTTTACAGGAGACGGACACATTTATGAACAGGATCTACACTGCGTTCATCTGAATGCTTTAGCGGAGAATGCCTCACAAGGCCCTCACAGTTCCATGCCCCTTTGTAACCAGGTGCAGTTGCTGGTAAAAGCTAATTTTAGGGACATGAAGTTGATGTCATCTAGGCTCCCTGTGGAGATGCGCTCCTCCGGAAGGCAGCTCTGAACATCCATGTCAGGCTCTGAACTGCCCTTCAGAAGACTGTCTTCCCGCTGACTGCAAAGTGAGCCAGGAAGCTGAGCAGTGTCAGATACTGCAAATTCTGCTGCCTCCTCCTCCCTCATCTCATATCTCCATGCTCCAAGAAAAGAGATTATTATCTTTGAAGTGTCAAATGGGGACATTGAAAGAGGCAACGTGGACAGTCACAGAGGAAGCTGCAGACGCACAAACCAGAGCAGGAAAAACTCATCAGCTGGCAGCTGTTCCCCTGCACCAAGCCTTGCTGCAGTAAGAGCTTTTGTGTTCACAGGAGTTTTATTTCTCAGCAGCTGCCGCCCCCTTCTCTAGGGCCCTGGGGGGAAAGGAAAGGACTTACTGGTGTTCTTCCCTGTGAGGGAAGTGATGCTCAGTCGCCGAGCAGCGGTAGGAGATTTCTGCTGGGGCGGGGTACGGCACTGCTTCGCCAGCTCTTCGTCAGAGGTGGAGGACACCAGCTCTCCAATGAGTATTCGCTCCAAACTGCCATCGTCAACGCCCTTTCCCAGCCATCTCCCGCAGGGAAACCTGCCAGGCAGCCAGCACAAGCTCAGGTCAGCCACACAGGTAGCCTCGCTTGATCTCCAAGTTAGAGGGACAGCTAGTGCCCACAAACACTGTCAATGGGCAGGGAATACTCTGTAGCCAGAAACTCTTCACAATCCAGAATTCAGCAGGCAGCGGTCCCCTGCACCGCAACCGATAGAACCAAACCAAAAAACTACCTTCACCTCCATCCTTAGGAAAAGGGAAATATGTAACACTTGCATGAAAGCATGGGACAACAGAAAGTGTTATATGCATATTTCACGGGCCACGTCTTGACTTCTGTCGGGTTATATTTCACTTGCCACCATAACTCATAGTTAGCCTTTACAAATATTATGATGACTAATAATTAAATCCTCGCACAGTTCCCACCCAACTGAGGCTGCGATGTCTCTTCATACTTAAATCTCACCTCCCGTTTTATTGCTGTACTTTTTGACCTCATCCACAGTCCTAATGAAATCCATGCACGTGTCCATACTCCCAGTGCTTGTACCCCACTTCCTCCTACTTTTCCTCCACACACTGTGGTCAACTCTGAGCTCTGGAGCACGCTTCTCTGAATTATATTTTTCCAAGCCCACATTTAGAAAAAAAAAAAAGTAAGTCTGCTTCTTAGCCAAATGTTTTGTAAAACCAATAATGACTTAGGACATCATTTCAACACAAGAGGTATGTACTCAATAGAAGATGAAGAAATCATCAAAACCTTTTATTTCCTTGTAATCTAGGTTTCTGTACATTTGTTGTACTACTTAGACATCTGAATATTTTTAAAAGAAAAAGAAACCAAAAACGTGCCCCAAACTATTATTCCAGCTCGTGGTGTTTAAAGAGTTCATTTGTGCACAATATTACCACATGACTTTAAATCAAGAGATTTAATTATTAAGACACAAACACATGAATCACTTCAAAAGTATCCATACTGTCTGTCCCGCCTCAGAGAGATGCAAAGAAAGTTCTACATTTAAGTCTCATTTAATATTTATCAGATCATTTGACTTCAACTAAGACTTCTGAAATGAGAGATCCGGGGGTGGGGGAAACCAACCCAACCCTATCAAGTACCCAAATCAGCCCACAGTGCTCCATCAACCGAGGAGAAGACAGATGCCTTCTTATTTCCTCTTCATTTAACAAGTAAGAAATTCAGACAAAGACAATTAAAACTTGTTGCTTACTTGTACGTGTGTCCTGTTATTTCATTTCTGACCATGACACAATCAACCAGCCACTTGGCTAGCAGCCCTGAGTTGTCATGACCAATCTGAACGGTCGTCAGCTTCCCTAAATTCTGGCACTGAAACGAATAACAGTTTTTATTTAATTAAAAAAAGCCACAACAGACAACATACACCCCCACCACATGCACACATATGGTCTCAAACGCATGTTTTCGTTCAGTTTTCTTTGGTTTATACAGTAAGTATCTTCAACTACACACGCAAAGCATTTTGAAAAGCAGAATAATTACTTTAAGAGAGAAGAAAAGAGGTAACTTGACATAAAATTATTAAAAGCTTGTGAAGAGATTTCGTTCTTTGTTGTGAGCACTCACTCAGAATGTTTCTGAGAAGTATTAATTACAAATTTCTGAGGTGATAAAAAGGCGTGCTTTTGTAGAAGAAAGAGATCTTCAGTACAAACAGCTTTTCAAAAATGCATTTTGAGCGTATTGACCTGCAGTTGACTCACTCTACAGTATGAAGTGGTCCCTAGATCCTTTATTATTTTCAAAGATCCTTTCGCTTATCGTTGGGCAAGACAAAAATTACTATCATGAGACTCCTAACATCACAAAGAAAACAAGGGACTGTGAATTCCAGTGCAGTATGTAATTGTAGGTGGGGCTGGCAGCAACGTCTACTAACGTCACCTAAATACTTCCCTTGCAAGACCTTAGTTTTCCTTGCTTCTAATACTGCCAAACAAGCAGCTTGGGCTGATGTCTTCCATAGTGGGTGGCTACCAAAGTTGGTATTTTAGGAAGGCTTCAGCCAAAGGAATATTCCAGAACAATGTTAGTGTGGTCCTTAGAAATGTTTAAATATGTTATATTTTGCTTGTTAGAAGCCTGCAGATCTTTTCTACAAAATACTAATACCTGCACGAGAGGCAGCCATTGTATCATGAAAATCTCTCTGTCAAAACCTACCTTTATTTGGCAAGAGGTTTGCTTTGTGGTTTTTTGTTGGCTTTTTTTTTTTTTTTGCTATCATTGTTGAAGATCAGTCTGCATCTGCTCAATGGATGCAACTTCAATTTTAGAGGCAAATTTTCCCGCGAAATCACTCCTTACTGGATATGGTACAGCCTGGAGCTACAGGAGGCTGACGGGGCTTTCCCTGCCGTTCCCGCCACCAGCTGCTTTGGGGTGGCACCCAGCCAACCTGTAACTGATGGGTGGGAAAGCAGAGGGGAAGGCCGGGTAGTCAATAGCAAAGAGAAAACCACAGTGAGCGGGGAGAAAAGAGCCCCATGGGGATGGCGGCTCTACGGTTTGCTGGGGGTAGCACAGGAAGCCAGGAAGTTGAAGAGCTTGGGGGTTAGACTGGCAGGTTGGATGGAAAGCAGCAATGCCCAACAAGGAGCTGGAGCAGGAGGAGAAGAAATTTGGAACTGGCCAGAGGTAAAAATGGACCTGGCCTGCGTGGTGGTAAGTCGGAAGACAGAACGAAAGAAGGGGAAAGGAAGTTGGGAGGGAAAGGAGGAGTCAGAAATGAATGCTGAAAGGGAAAATTAAACGTGGAAGGGATTGGTTGGGTGAGAAGAGGATCTCTGGGGTAGGACAGGGACAGCAGTGAAACCTGAGATTAAAGGTGGTATGTTCCTTGTGAGAAAACTTCCTTTTTTGAGGAAAACTCAAAAGCAAACTTTCATTTAGTGCAGCATTATTTTCCTGTACACATTTGAATATACAGAAGCCTTGAAAACCTCACAGAATCTGAAATGCTGTGATTGTAAGACAATAAACCTTCAACAAATTAGCATTTCAAATTGAAAAGTAAAACGTAAAGAGCATATACTCACCTCAAACGTCATCTCTAGGTGGTTTTTAGGAATCTGCATTACGCCTGTATCTCCTAGTTCTCCTGACACACAAATCCATGGGTTTGACGTGGTTATTGCATTGCTTAGTTTTTTGATAGGAATTATCACTGACCTATAAGGGATCACTAAGTAGAGAGGGGAGAAAAATATGNCCCCCTTCCTTCAGAGCAAACGCAGTTTCTGGAGTAATCCACGCCTCTCCCTTGAAAAAGACAAGTTCTTGTCCCATGTCCCAGCAGCCTAACAAGGAGACCACCTCCTCCTCGGTTCTCCCCATCAAGGGCGAGACAAACCTCGCTGCGGCAGCAGGGACTCTCCTCTCACGGAAGAGAGGTCGCCGCAGCGCTCCCAGTCCCAAACCACCCCAAACCAGACCCACACCAGCTTTGGGGAGTGTGTGTAGGGGTATAGGGTGGGGGCTGCCTTCTTCTGCAACCGCCCCCGGTGGAGCTAAGGGGTCCCGGCGCTGCCCTCCCGGCGGCTCCCCGGGAGCGGTGCCGCACGGTGGAGCTGCAGCCCCGCGGCAGCCCCGACCGCGCCAGAGGAAGGACGGCCCCGGAGCCTGCCGAGGGAAGGGATGAATAAATGAAAGCCGGTCTGGTGGCAAGGGTACCGCCGCCCCCGGCTGGCTGAAGGGGTTAAAGGAGGCAGAGGGAAGGTTGTGGAGGAGAAGGGAATGCCAGAGATGCTGCTAACGGCATAGCCAAAGTCTCAAGTTGGATGTGTCTCCGTGGACATCCCCTCACTTAAAATAATGAAATGGAATAAGTAAAAATGCATTTATTTAAAAATACATATATATCTGATATCATTATTGTCATCATTACTATTAGCTTTTAAATCTGCATCAGCCATACCCACTTAAGACACGAAGGGATTGCCACCCACCCCGATTTGGATTTGGCTCAGGTACCGCACGCTGGGCACCACAAGACCTTCTTGCCTTGTGTTTCACAAGCTGCCTTTTTGCCTGGGTAAACCAAGCCAGCCTGTTTTGCCTTTTGCGTGCCATACAGTGATATTGCACTTAAAAAAATAACTCTCAGATTCCAAGGGCTCATCCTATAGGGGAAAGCTGCCACGCTGGATGGCCCGCAGAAACAAGGTAATCAAGGGGGAATAAATCTCTTTGCGCTGTGCTAGTTCTGAGGGGATTTATTGCTTTAAGAGGAGAAAAAGTAGAATGAGCGCCTGTTTTGACAACCATATAAAACTTGCTTCACTTCACTCTGAGCAGGCAGGGAAATGAAGATTAAGGGCTGCCAAGGTGAATCCAAATAATTAGGTCGTTTCATGGGGGTCCTGCCTTCTCCACCTTGCCCAGTGCTGGAGAGACAAAGATTCATTTTCAGATTTCTATTCAATCTCTGCCCTCTTTCTTACAAGAGAGGAAGGAAAAGGTTTTTTTGGTTTTTTTTTTTTTTTTAAGGAGAGACAAAAAGAGATTTAAAATATACAGCAGAGCATTGCCTTGTATTTCATCCTCCAAGATTTCCATCTCCTCAGTCTGCAAAGAGCAGGCTGTTAGGATGGCACACTTAGCAAAGGCCAGAAAGAAGCATTAGGATGCAGAGTACTTGTCTGAGAGGGAAGATGAAAGGGACTATACAACTCTGTGAGGAAAATCCAGTGCTACAGCGGCACTCTCTGCTGATTACTCTCCTTTGTGCAATGCTCTTATCCAGAGCACTCCCACACAACCTTGGCTCTCCAGCTGGTTTCCCGGAGCAACACCCAGCACCAATGAGCCAAGGCAGCAACAGCCAAGGTTTCCAGATAAGGGCTCAGATACTCAGGCACAAGCAACAGCAACATCACCTCTTACAAATCATGACAGCAACTAATTTTTTATTCAGGGGGAAAAAAATTGACTGTCCAACTCACTGATTGTGGTGAAGACGCTTGTGAAGCAGAAGTAATCCACGGCGTTGAGTGAGAGCAGGTGATACAGAAATTGTTCCCGCTCCTCCTCACAGCGCAGGAAAGCGTAACGCTTGTAAAGTTTCCTGGGAGAAACAAATACATTGCTTTCTTGCTGGAAAAGCACGGTGTGTCCTAAAAGGTGTTTGAATCTCAAAACCCCAACTGAAGAAGTAATCTTCATGGGGGATATGAAAAGTGAGATTCCTCAGGTAACACAACCTGCTAGAAACCTGTCGGGGCCATTAACCCCCTATGCTACATCTGTGTTTTACTGACCACTCTTGGCTCCACACCACCACAGCCAGGCTACCGTCTTCATCTCATTAAAGGATCAGTTTTGATTTTGCCGCAAAGCACAGACATGAACTAACACTGCTCACGACAGCAGAGCCAAACTGACATACACCAAAGTTGTTTCTTCCTCATATCTCTCCACTGTGGAGTAGCTTTGTCTAATAACCTAATCTTCCTTCTGCCCCGTACTACAGCAGAGAAAACTAAGCAGAAGGCACCAAACCATGGAAGGCAGCAAGCAGCAGCAAGGATTGTCCTGCCACTCTCTCAGGTTAGTGAACCCAGCATATATCACTCAAAGGCACACCAGGAGTTAACCTGGACCCACTCTGAGAAAGCACAGAGCTTCTGACGGTGCCTGCAGCTTGAAGGCAACAGACTCCCAAAAAGCTGCTAAGGTAGACAGATGTAGTAGAGGAAACTCTAGGAAAAGTCAGGTCTGCCACCCTGCCTTTAGCTGATCACTCAGAGCTGACTGTCTCCAGCTACTCTGCTTCCTTCCTGTTACCAAATTTGAGCATTTGGTAGCCTCTGGCATAATCATGCATGTAACATCACAGAGCCAGTTCTGCTAAGAACTGCATGCAACAGCTCCTGTGTTTTTATAAGGTTTGGGTTTTTTTTCCCTAAATGCATTGCTTTGCCCTTCAATCACTTCTGACTGGAAACCACCGTACCCAAACACGGCACCTGGCTGCGCCCAGAGCCTGCAGAGCACCCTTAACACACCACTGAGGAAGATGTGGAAGTAAAGATTTGAGAAAGAGAGCCAGCTTACTTGGCAAGTGCCTGGTTGGAAAGCAGCTGCTTCAGGTGCTGAGACAAAAGCTTCTTCTCCAGAGAAAGCCTTATCCAGGCTCGGGCTCGCCCCACGTCTGTCTTTATTTCACTCATGTTCTGAACATGCCTGAAATGGGTGGGAAAAAAATAATAATAATAGATGAATCATAAAAATCCTACATTCTTCAAATGGCAACATCCAGTGTGATGCAGCAGATGAGTTGGAAAATGTCTCCTGACATCAAGAAAGAGCCCCCCAGCATGGCCCTGCAGAGACCTGCCTTGTGGCACTGAGACCCCCAGCAGTCCTGGGCTGATGCAAGGATATGGGACAGCCCTTCCCAGACATGGCAGGTTGCAACCTGGATGCACAACAGCCTGTTATCAGCTGCTCTGTGCCCTGGCATTTGCTTGGCCAAGGTGAGCAGGGGTATATCTGCACATCCCTGTATTGCCCGAGGGAGATGTCCCCATGTACACTGCTAACATTTAATAAAAGCAGCACCCTTGTGAGAGCCAGTTATCTCACAGTCACTCCCTCGAGCTGCTGACACAAATGGGTATGTCTGTGAAAGCAGAAGACGAACACACATCTTCAGTTTCTCCAAACCACAGTCTCTGCTGAAGGCTCCAACAAACCCCTTGATGGCACCAGCAATGGGAAATCTGAGCAACAGAGGGTTGTTGGGAAAACCAGTGACAGGCAGTCACAAGCAGGATCACATTTTCAGGGATATGAGGCCCTTGTGTAAGTGATAATCTGAACAACCCTCCACCATAGGCTTAGTCTGTAGGAAAGCAGAACTGTCCCATAGGGGCATTCTTCTATGGTTTTGCTTTTCTTTTTTTAAACTTCCCGTATTTCAGTTTGGAGAATGCTAGAAATTCTAGTTTCAGAGCACAGGGAGCTTTAGAAAAGGAAAAGAACTGCCATGGCAGGGTGAAGCTGCTTCCAAAACCCCCCCACTTGATTAAACAAACAGCAAGAAAAATGAGTAACTGTTTCCAGCAGGGGAAAGAAAAGGCTGCAATTTCTTAATTTTCACACAGTTTGTATGTTGAAGTGCACAGGCAATTCAGGCCTCCAAACCTCTGTGGCACACTCCAAATATCATCAGCTGAGTCTGATCTAACCTCTTCTGTGATTTACTTTCCATCTCCTTCGTCTTCCTTGAGGGCTCTCTGTACATTGCTGCTTGTTAGGGAATGTGGCAATATTTACTCCAACGAAAATCCAACAAAGTCATGCTGTGGCTGATGCTTTTTATGGTGACTCGTATAGTCTCACTGTCTCGTGCTTTCCTCCATCTGTTATACCCGAGCGTGTGCTTTGCGTTATATTTAGACCCTGCATTATTTGAGGAAAAATACTCTCTTGTTTATAGAGCTTCCAAAGTCACAGGACTAGGACTTAACGGGCAAATTTGTAAAGTATAATTTAGTGCTGTCCAGAAATAGACATTCGCTCTGAACAAATGAGGTGGATACCAGACACAGCCCAGCAGCACTTTTCTCCACCAGACTAACCAACCTGAATTATCAAAATGCAAAGCTACTCTTGCAGCCCTAGCTGAGGGGTCTGTACCACTTAGCTCTGTGCTGAATATGCATGTCTAAAGCATTAGCAGGAAAAAACAATCCAGAGGAGTAATGGTAGATTGCCAATGGCAAAACCTAGAGTTACTTAAAACCCCTTTAAAAGAAAGATAAAAATAGGTACTTTTTAAAAGAAGAAACTTCCCTATTGTTTCCTAAAATGACCCATGGATAGTTCCCTGATGGAGCAGGTGAGAAATACTAGCTCACAGTGAGCTGTAAAAACAAACCCGGGGGGGGGACGACATTATACTCGCATAGAAGTCCTTGCCTTTTATAAGCAAGCAAGCTCAGCAGCCTCCCTGTCAGCAGTGATACCTCCCAGCTGAATCACTGCCTAGAGCCTTGCTCCTGGCACTGGAAAGCCCTTCCTGGTTCAGAGCATGGCCCCCAGCGCTAGACCTTCCAGCCCAGACAGCTGGGCATGTAATCTGGAGTCCTTGAGAAACAGGAGGTGCACTACACTCGCCTACATTGTGTTAAGATACCCTTCTCAGACGTTTCAAGTCTTTTGAGATGGGAAGATCAAAGCACAGACTATCATCCCCCTCCTTCCCCTTCCCCCTTGAGTACTCGGCTGGAATTACATCTAATATGAAACACTGAGTAGAATATGTTATTTTGCTGTGAGAAGATTCAAATACAGATGGACTCAACCTTATTCCATACATGCTCTATACCCCTTCATTACCTGTTTCTGGTTCAGACTGCATTAGTTGTGCATTTGGGAAAAATAAGGATCTGCAACCATGCAGCTTGCCAGAAATATTAGAGAGATTCGGTAATCAGTCTTGCTGTCAGCAAAAGCTGAGTGTAATAGAACAGAGCATTCAGGAACCCAAATTTGTTTCACTCTCAGTTGTGAGGGTCAGAACAGCCCTGACTCTTTTTATCAGTGACCTGAGTGTAAGCACTGTGTGCTCACCGCCACACAGCAAACTCTTCTTGCCAGGGCACTGAATGGCAATTTCAGTGCAACTCCCTAGGTTGGGACTTGCTTTTAAACCCATTAGTAATAAAGAAAAATCTATTTTCCCTGTCAAATGTAAGCCTGGGGTATGATGGGACACATCCTCTGCAAATAACTGAGCTGACAGAAGAGGTTACAGCTGCTCAGTATTGCCATGTCCCCAAAGGTGGTGATGGCTGCTGATCCCAGCTTGTCAGAAACAAGCCATACTCGCTCATCCCGTGTTGGTAGCAGGTCTTTGCTAACCCTGCTTTTGACTGCAGCAGGTGAAGCATCACTGCCATGGGCCCAGCACCTGGGGCTCTCATCCTCAGCTGCCTCCTCCCTGCAGGAGGAGAGGCACGACACGGTCATGAAAGCAAGTGCTGGTAGCGAAAAAGAGCTTGCCTGAAGGGGTAGGACCTAAACCTTGGACCCAGCTGGACCTAAGGTTTCAGGGAGTCACCTTAATAATAGTGACTGGTCCAGCTGGAGGTGCAGTGGTAAGCTCGAGGGGTGAGGCCACGCAGAAGAGAGGCAGCAGGAATCTGCCAGGGAGCTGGAAGAGGGGTGGGAGAGATGCTGCGAATCCTCACCTGGGAAAAAGGCTGAAGGGCATACCCCAAACACACTTGTGCGGAGACTCTCCGTGCAGAGAACCAAAATAAACATGTTGAGCATCTTCCTTACCACATCTGAGATGCCTGGCTTTGTGAGGGAGGCAGAGGACACACCACGTTACCTGTAGCACAGGCTCATTGCACATTCAGAGCGTGACTGTGATTCAGCCCTGCTTTTTAAGTTGTTTACATAACCTTGCATGAGCCATCAAAAACAAGCTGTGCTTAAGGCAACGCTTAATCCTCTAGCCATTCGTTCAGTTAGCATTGCAACCCCGACAATTTAACAATTATCCGTCCTTCTAACTTCAGCATAAATCTGTGTGTGCAAACAAATACTAAGCAGCATTCCTTCCAAGCAGGAGAAAGCACGCCATGAGATTATGGATGAAAAATTCAACCCACCATCTGCCCAGCATTTTCTATGACCAGGCATGTCTGCGGGCAACCACGAATGCCCAAGGTGCTACAAAAAGGTGGTGTTCTGCCTCTGCAATTTTTCCACTGAGAAGCAGTGGAAACACTCTTCCGATTCAAGCAAGAGAGGTCAGATCCGTGCTGGGCTTTCATTACCCAAGTGGAAGTACGTAGAAGACGAAACGCCTGCACGCAGCAGCGAGAGCACACGGCCGCCTCTGTCAGCAAATCCCCTCCCGGCACGCCACTTTCCGCTCCACATCCTCCTTCATCCTTCCCTCAGGCTGACCCTCTACATGCCTGTCAGCCTCACAGGCCTGAATTAAATAAATAGCTGCCAGGTCCCATGAGAGGGATGCTAAAATGACAGACACGTGTTCAAAATGACCTCTCGGCATTATACTCCTAATGGCACTGTATACGTTCTCCCTCCCTCTTCTGCGTGTTGCTTAAGCCTTATGTGGGATGTCATATTCTTCGAAATCAGAGCACAAGACTCAAACTACGTAGCATCAAACAAAAACGTTACACACTACAGGTGGGAAGTACAGTCATTTCCTTTCAGAAAAGTCTGACTAATCTGTGTGATCTCACATTGAAAAAAATATCTGTAATAAAACATACAGGAAAAATCACATCGCTGTAATAATGTTTTTGTGAACTAACTACAATTAATCTTATTTTTGTCATGCAATTTTTTTGCTATATTTTTACCTGGAAGAAGAATATGGTATTACAAGAAACAATACTCACATTGCCTCACACATTAATTTGCCAGCAATTGCTAACAGCTCTCTACAGATGAGCATTATTGGATTACTCCTCCCCTCTTTTCACGGCACTTCTAAGCCCACCATGATGCTTAGCCATGGGAAACAAAGTGTCCAAAGGAGTGGCCTGACCTGGCAGTGGCTTGATCAAGGAGATGCCCTGAAGAATAACGGCCTGGTGCTGTCACAGCAGCACAGCATCACCCCTTCTTACTCTCTAATCCTTCTGCTCCTCGACTAGCACTGCTTAAAAACCTCTCCAGAGCCAGGCTGTGGTCTCCTACAGAGCACCTGCCTGTACTTCACATCCCAGCTTTAAACCCACCTAAACACTAAGTTTGATTACATTTCTAAATTTGTACATTTATTACTCTTTGACATAAAATGCTATTTGAAAATGAAGAACATTGCTTAGGCATTGTCAGCAGGTTTTTATGTCCCTTTGCTTTGTCTATCAACTGTCCTTGCTTGATCAGTACATTAAAACATACAATAAGAGTATCAAGTACTCATTTTTTGGGTAGTTTTTTTTTTTTTTTTGTACAAACAAAATTCCAAGTCCTGAGGAATTCAATGTATCCACTGTTATTTGTAGCAGTTGGCTTTATTGCTAGCAGAAACCCCCTTAGAAAGCAAAAAGCCTCAGTAAAACGTGTGTGGTTTTCATTGTCTTTTAGCTAAAATAAATCAAGTAAACAGGCAAAAAAGTTTTGCATAATAAAAAGGCAACACACTGTAGATCTGAATGTGAGCTAAGGAGGTTCAATTCTTCTTAGCCTTTGTAAACCCAAAGCCCGTGAGGATTTTACCTTATGCTATGCAATTAAAACCACAATTAATACTTTAGGAGACTGTATACCTCATATCTTGTATCAGGGAAACCCTCAAAGTAGGCAGAGTAATTCCTGTATCAGACTTCCGTCTTTCTGTTCCAACAGCAACTACAATGGAGAAAATATATGAAGTTAATATAAAACTACAGTATGGTCTGCAATGCATGTGTTTTACATACAGCTGAAAAAAATCTTAAGTGGCTGGTAACTGCAATGGTTCTGTGCATCATCATTAACTCTATCCTAGAAATATAGAAGCAGATAGAATGAAAAATGCTTAATAAATGGCCTGTTCCTTCCTTAATCCTGTATTGAACTCTGACATTTAACAGCTTCCTTTTCTGAATGTGAAACACATTAATATAGATCTGTACGATGAGGACTTTTATTAGCCATGTGTTTTTTATGGAAAGCTCACAACTGAGAAGGGAGAGACAAAATTAAGCTACAGTAGCATATTCGATGTTAATAAGGCCACACATTTCTGAACTCCAGTACTCTGATCAAACCGCTTTGCGGTGACACACTGTGCTCTGAGGAATTTGTGCCTGCCAGCCAGATTGCTTACTGCATTACTCATTGAAGCTTATTATAAAGCTTTTTATTTTTCTTGAGCAAGACTAATTTGTCCACAGTTGTGTCTTTGAGGACTGATCATACAAGTTCCCATCCGCAGGATTTGGAGGACTGGGGAGTCCTTGGAAGACGATCCACTAAAGTTCAGAGACTTTCACTACAATACTCAGCAGCAGCTTGTGGGAAGGAAGATCTCAAGGTCATCAGAAAACCAACCTCTCTGACAACACAGAAGTAATTTAGTGATTGTAAAGGGCCAAGCCAAAGTCTAAACTGAGACAGAGATTAATTACACAGCTTCTGAACTGGCCCATCCACCAGTATCAAGATTTATCAAACATAGAGCTATCCCACATTAGGATTTGGGAGACAGATTATGCTCACTGAAAGAAAAGTGTGAGCTGTCTTAGCCACAGCTCCACACCTGCAGCTCCTTCAGAAATCACCTCTTGCAGAAGCACTGCTTCTCACACCTCACTCAACGCTTGTTAAAAGGGAGTGAAGGTAGAGAACAGCCATCGATTGATTTTCCAGACTGGGATAATAAGTATGTTCATTTGCCTCCAACAATATCTATTTATTTTGTCCAGACATCAAGGCATCTTCATAACGATTAGAAAAGGCCTCAAAATGTAAACGTGATATTAGGAAACAAATGCACCAAAAATCCTGCGTGGGTTTTGTGTGGCTGCACTGTTCCCCCCAGGTCGAAGTTTACTCCCTGTGGTGGAACCTTCATGGAGTCAACTGCCAAATACTCACCTGGGGACTCTGCACTGTGCTCTTGCTTCTCTTCTCTCTCCTGGTACTGCAGTAAATGGGACCACAAAGCAGATTTCCCCTGAAAATTGAATATGCAGTATGTAGCTTTAAATAAATCAAGCAACAGAAAAGAGGC
This sequence comes from Nycticryphes semicollaris, assembly GCA_013400055.1. NCBI lineage: Eukaryota > Metazoa > Chordata > Aves > Charadriiformes > Rostratulidae > Nycticryphes > Nycticryphes semicollaris. Next base: position 20,159 of record VXBJ01002763.1, on the reverse strand, counting down.
CAGTGAACACGGCAAAATAAGGGCCAAATGTTCGGTAGTGAGAATCAATCCTCTCTTGGGCCGTGAGACCTCAGGAGGAGGAGAGGACCATCACACTGGTCTAGCAGTCATACCAACTGTGTTGCTTCTTTTTTCCCCTCCCTGGGTTTCCCTTCTGAAGGTTGAAAGAGAAGAAACCAAACACCTGTTTGAAACATCATCATAATTTCCAGAGATACCTCTCAAGAAAACCCCAACAAACAAGGAAATAAATCCCACAGGGAAACCCCAAGACCTCACAAGATATGAACCAGGGACTCTGATCTCAAAGATACCTCCCCTTTTAATGTTGGAATGACACCACTGAGGAGCCACTTAAAAGGTAGAGATGGCATTCAGTATTTGCTAGAGTGCTGTACATGCAAAGTCCCAAGTTTCCAGTTACCAACCTGCTTGACCTGCAGACCATGGCTCCAGATTCTTTCCAGCAGATCACAGAGACTAGCAATCAGCGTATTTTCCTCCAGACCTGTTATGTTGGCTTCTCCATGTCCCAGTTCAACTGCTTCATGACCCATCTTCTCTACCAACATGCGTTTAGTCTTAAAAAAACCCCAAAATAATAAATCCCCAAGGGTTTCTAAGAATGTTAACCAACAAGGGACAGAATTTATAGCTGAGATAAACACGCTTCATCTACAGACCCTCGCTAATGGCCTGACCAGAGAAACTTCAAATCTGCAAATTAAAAAGAGCAATAAAAACCAAAGTTCTCATGATTACTCCATGCTGTTCTATTTCTATACCCTTTATCTATTCTTTTCTGTTCCTACACTGTTAATCTATTAGCCACCAGTAGCAAAAAGAGAGTACAGATCTAGATACATTTTCAGTCTTATTCAGTATCTGCTTTTCTTCTTGTTACAGCTACTGATGTTCAAAACTCACATAATTCAGTATACCATCAGCTTCAACTGACACAAATTATATTTCCATGGCTAGAAGAGCGTCTTTAAGATTAGAAGCTGCTACACTTCGTTTGCTGTGCATAAGCAACACGCACTACAGTTGCATGTGCTGAACGCTTCCTTTTTGGACCAAGAGTCTTGAACCCTTTAAGTTTAGGCTACATTTACATACGAACAATTAAAGAAAATCCTTCCTTGGATGTCTGATCATTCTGATTCTCCTTTCTGTCCCCTTTACTTGTCTCACCAACTTCGACTGCATGACTAGAAGAGAGATAATTCGTTCCTGTCTTTCCTAGTAGTTAAAAAATAGAACACTGAAGGGACATCAACCCTGCAATAGCCTGCTACACCAACAGCCCAGTGGCATTCCAGCTGTGAAGGACTTAGAGGACACCATCTGCAGATGCTATTTAGCCTCAGTGCAAACAAGGGGAGAGCAGGCAGTGGGAAGAGGTAGGACCTACCTTCATGCGACATTCCTTCAGTAATCCTTCCACAAATTTCCAGTTGGTCTGTGCAATCACAGCTGGAGAGAGGTCTGAGAGTTTGGGTTGCCTCAAATTTTTTCCTAAACTCCTTGCCTCCTGCATGTACTTCTAAAAATAAACAGAATAATTTTAGATATTACAAGTCAGAGGGATTCTCCTCATCCTAATCCTAGGCAAGCAAATGCTGGTGAAAAGGAATAAACTAGTGTTAATCTAGGAACGACACCATGTTTTGTCTGCTGCTTGGGTGTTGGGCTGGAGAAGTGGAATGGTCCCTTCTGACAACAGAAAAAACAAAACATTTGCCTGCATGGAACCAAACCAGTCAGTGTTAGCTAATGAACTGTGCTGTTAACCACTAGCACAAAGTTAGCCACACCAAGTGCATTAAAGTGTGATACCTTCATTCTGCAATAAAATGAAAGTATCAAGTCGCCTTCCATCGTTATTTGATTTTCACTTAAAATAAATTAAAACCCCTAAAAGCTATTTCTCTTGTTTGTTGCAGACTGTACATGAATGGAAAAAAATAACCTTTGCAAATAAGTCACAAAGAAAGAGAAATACACCTAGTGAAGAAGGAAAATTTAATCCATTACTTTTCATCTGGACAGTTTATGTGGGGAAAAAAAAATCAGACTTGATTTTATTCTCAATGAACTTCTTAGTTGCAAGTGAAGCTCATTTTAAATGAAACTGACATTTAGGATCCCAGATCCCAAACCAATCAATAAAGTGTCACCTGCCTCCAACATCAGTGAGAGGGCTACACATTGAGCAAAGCTAAGAAGCTGGTCACATTTAGGTGCGCAATGTGAAGCCTATCCAAAATTTGCCCGAGCATTATTCATAAAGATTTTGTTAAAAAGAGTAAAATGATAGAATGTTGCCAAATAAAAGAGTCCAGAAGCACAGCGCTCATAGCCTGATGTGGGAATGTTCCATTTCCGTAGGTAGCATGTCTTTATCCCACTAATGCTGCCGCCTTGGGGGACGGTATGTGACAACAACTGCTCTTTCCCCAAGGGGAGCAGACCACAATGACTTAGCGCTGCTGCTGGCTGGGTTTTCTGGGGAACTGAGGGGGTACCATGGCTGCTGCATTCTCGGAGTTTTTTATCTGGGGAGAAAACAATTTATTTAGCTGAAAAAAAGATTTTTTTTTTGTGATGGGGGAGTACAGTTTTTCTGACACATTTGGAATTTTTCAATACAAAATTCAGACACGAACCACTTAACGTCAGTCCCATAGATAAGACAAGAATGTCGGGTTCTGCCATGGAAAGTTGTGTTCAACTCATTGCTCAGCTATGTAGTTGCAGTTTCACTAATACTGTAAGGACTTAAAAATAGTTGAAAAACTACATGTGGGATTAAAAAATAGAAAAAATCACACATATGAAAGTGTGCTGTTTAGCAAGCAATCTCACAGGTGACTTCTATCTAACTCAGTGCAAAAATTAGCAAGAAAAACAGTGAAAAAGTAATACAGGGAATATATAATTAGGAAATCTAATGTTTCCTTTTAAATGTCAAGGGATAAATAAAATGCAAAGTGCGGTTATAGTCTGAAGAGTACAAAATATGGATAACCTTACTTTATTCATTGTATGTCTTGTTATTACACTGAAATAAAAACATATTAACTCTTGTAAGTCCAAGAGAAGAATAAGGGTGGGATGTAAGATCCAATTGATTGCCCTCTGGCTGGTCATCATCATCTACGCACCAGCACCGTCTTCCACACTGGGATGTGATGAACCAGCAGTCAAAAAGCTTTTTAGATTTGACACCTCTAGCTGATTTGCCACGTGAGCAACATTGGTAAAAAGGAAGCAAAACAAAATTCCTGTCTTTAAGCCTTGGAGCCGCTATGTTTGCCAGGGAGCTGGTGTGGAAGCCTAGAGCAGATTTCCATCTACTTTTCTGATTATAACCACACTTCCAAGCGCTACAGGGATGTGCTCATACTCTAGGAGACAGGGAGAGGTTTGAGACGCAGTGAAGGCAGCAGCTCCTGGTGCTAGCACCACCTCAAAAGCAGCTTTCAACAAGAAAAACTAAAACATACCAGGCAGCATTCAGAGAAGGATTTTTTAGGAGGCCGTGCAGGAGGGGGTGGTCCCTGATCCCACTCCCAGAAGGCCATTGAGTTCTGACGAAGCAAAAGCTCCTCCGATGGCTAAGAGGAGGCAGATGCCCCAATGGCAGAATAGCCAGAAAGAAAGAAAAGACAAAGCAAAAGAAGCATGCATATGATCCACAGCCAAAAAAAAGAAGAAAGTAAATACATGACAAAGTATTGAAAAGGCTCTGCTGAGATACATACACAAGGCAAAGTTTAAAATATACTTGCAAAGCCGTGCTAGCAAAAATAGCAACCAACATGTACAAGTGCTGTTTTGCTGTCTTTCCATGAAACAGGGTTTGAAGCTGCTGTTCAAGAGTCCACTCATCCTTTTGGGTTCTTTCAGAGCGCTGGCTGACATTATTCAGCAATATTTACCACAAAACAGCACGAATGTTCTATTTTTGCTAGTGACAAACAAAAGAAGCACATGGTTGTCACTGGAAAAATACGGCAGAATATATTTAATGAAGGACATGAAACTGAAAAGATGGGAAAGAGATGCCTGTATGTGACTGACATTTACGAGATGCATGGGAGTTTCCAAGCTTTAGGCATGAAAAGCCCCCAAAGTCTTAACCTTTTAAATAGGCTTACTCATGTCTGGAATCTATGTAAGAGAGTGAGAGAAATAAAAACTCCTTTAAAAAAGAAAACAGTCCTGCCGCATTCGCCTCTACAGCACTGACATTTATTCAAGGACTTGGCTTTTGCAGAGACCTTCATCCTGGCCAGAGCTTGGCAGCTGCACCCAGGCAGGCACCAGGGCTCTGCTCTCCGCATGTAGTTACATAACTGGGGTCCGTATCATCAAATAAACCCTTTTCCTGATGACAAAGAAGCTAGCTTGTTCCAAAACAACAAAGGCATTTTGTTTCTGTTGTGTGTTTTGACGTTGTGCAACGTACACAGGCATATCCATCAAGCAGCATCTAAATGAAAGCAGAGACACCCCCCAAAACCCTACGGTAGCAACAAAACTGCCTGAAGCAGCAACACGTCATTTGTCTAAATTGCATCTCCCGGATCACAAGCTCGTGCCACCCCCAGGTGATGCCACCTACCTCCCTCAAATCGTTGTCCAGCCCGATGTGCTCCGAGTGCTGCCGCAGGCGATCTTTCCTCCGCTGCGTGGTTGCGCTGCGACTGGCCCAGCGGCTGGCAAGTCAGAGAGAGGGAAGATACACGTGAGTGGAAAATTTGAGAGAAAAAGCCTGGGTTGGGAGCCAGAGGACAGGCAACAGGTCGGGACATCTGACAGCAGTGGGAGAAGCAAAAGCACAAACTTGGGCGTTGTGATCTCCCCATGGGAAACTGCCTGGTGGGTGACAGGTCAGCGCACACCCAAGGGACAAAAGCCTCGATGGAAAGGTGCCCACTGCCTGCCAGGGTCTCCAGTGACCCAGAATCTCTGTGTTACCCAAATTGCAGATCGTTGATGCTGCCACCTAGAAAATTGTTTTACTTCATGACCCAGCAAATCTGGTTTTACTCCATTTGCTGAAGTTTGGTAAAAAAGGTGTCTGTATGAACAAACAAAATACAGTGATGTATTTTAAATAACAACTTTAAAAGTTTCTGCCTTTGTGAGAGGTGTTACTTCTCCTGTCTCCTCTTCCTGTGGTACTTCCAGGAATTATTTCAAAGAACTTTGTCATTGCAATAGTAACTACTGTGATGCTGTGTGAACCTATGTCTATAGGTTACAAACAATGTTGACTTCCTGGAATTAATCATGTTGCTGTCTTCACCATATCTTTCTTTTTGCATCGGGTTTCTAAATACCACAGAAAGCCTGCATTTTTTACTACGAGTTGATACATGTCCAGTTGATCCTTTTCCTCATCTGAAGCTGTAGCCTGAAAGAAGCTGCTTGGTATCAACAACCTTAATGCTCCCAAGTGTCCAAGCTCCTTTAGGCCAGATACTTTGACAAGACACAAAACAAGATAAATCTGTCCTGAGGAATTTCTAATCAGATTGTAGGGTTTCTAATAATACCATAGACTTCTGTCAAAGTTTTGAAAACAAAACTGCTCTATTCGTGCAGAGAATAAATAAGTTAAAAAATTATTTATTAAAAAAAGCTGAAATAACAGTGTATAAAGCAAGCTATCAAGCACTAAAAATAAATATCTTAATGCACATGAAGGCTACATTTTCAGAATAATATTATTTAATTACTGTGGTTGTGTTTATTAAAATTAAAAATATCTTTCAAATAAACTGAAAAAAAAGCCTTTAACTTTAAAGCCTTTCAGTCACTTGATGAAGTCATCTGTTCTACCTCTCTCCTGCACTCAGAAGTTAAAGAGCCAAACCAAGGTGAAGCAGAACATAAAGCCTGCCCAGAGCAGTGATCCAGCCCTGGTGCCTGGTAGGATGTATGAATAAGGCTCTACATAGGTAGAGGAAATTGCCTGGCAGAATTTGAAGGGATAACCTAAATCTGTAAGGAAAAAAAAAAAAAAAAAAAAAAAAAAAAAAAAAAAAAAAACAAAAAAAAAAAAAAAAAAAAAAAAAAGAAAGAAAAAAAATAACACCAAGAAAACAACAACCCACACTCTCCAAACTCAGCACCTGAGTCAAAGGGACCCTCCAAAACCTGTCTCCATCCTGTTTCCCTCTACTCCAGACTGAAGTATCCGTGCTAGGCACTGTGCCAGAATGACTGCTGTGAGATGGCTTTTTCTACAGGAGCTGTAGGTAGGCAGAGGCCCTGGAGTTGTCTGCCTTTGATAGATCTATACAGAGGAAAACTTAGAGATGCCCACATCAAAGTGTGCACCTCAAACAGGAGCATATACAAGCAGGATCTGGCATCTGAGCTGTTTGGGCAAGGAGTTTCAGCTGGTGACATGTAGGCAGAGGCATGCCTGCAGGAGAAAACTCTTGCGCAGAGCTGGACTTGGGTTCTGACACGTCCAACAAGCTGTCTGGGATGTGCAGGGATGTGCAGGGAGGGGAACCTGAGCCAAGAGAAGTGCAGAGATGTGACCCCTGGTAACCAAAGCCTTCTGTTTCCAGATGGGAAGACTTTGCATACATGCACCTACTTCCACCAGTTACCCAAGTGAGGCAACCAAACACCAAATTTTGGCTAACTGCGCAAAGAAAAAAGGGTAAAAGTCACAGGAATTATAGTTTTTATGGTCAAATAAAAGAAAGAAAAGACAAAGCAAAAGAAGCATGCATATGATCCACAGCCAAAAAAAGAAGAAAGTAAATACATGACAAAGTATTGTCCTTCCTACCTCCCAAAAAAGGTCAAGAAAACAAGTACATAGGAAGAAATAAACATCTGGGTCTGCACGCAGCTATGGTTCAGCACCTTGCCATCCCATATCACAAGAAATTTATTTTTAAAGCAATGTAGCCTCAAGTGTCTAGTAACTCAACAAAACAGCCCAATAGGTGTCTGCACAGAAAATGCGGTTACCTTCTCAGAGGAATACATTACTGACATAAGTGTCTTTGCACCTCCTCAGAAGTCTTAAAAATATACAGCCTGTGAGTTTAATAAGTCACCATTTTCTGTTTTCAGAAGCAACATCCAACGCCTGATGAGATGACTGGGAGGGGGAAATAAAACTCAACGTTTTAATAATCTCAACAAGTAGAAATGCAGCAGAAAAATCACCCCCTCAAACAGAGGACAACAGAGGTGAAAGTGACTTTAGCTACCTGGCTCTGGAGGCCTTCCATATATTGCAAGTTAGTACCATGCTTACATTTCACATGACTGAATGCCAATAATATATTGGAATATTAAGTTATAGATCGACTATTATCCATATCACATTTTTCGTCTACATTTTATCTGCTATTTTCTGAATTCTAGACAAAGCTTTGATCCCTCTCCACCTGCATTTCTGCAGTTTCTGGAAGACTGAAAAATTGCTACAAGCTTCCTTTGAGGGAACAAGTTTCACTGAAGGTGAAAGCAGAATGAAAGCCACAGAATAATTACAAGTAATACACCATCATTAAACCATTTTCAGTTAATTCCAGCCCTGTATTCCACCTGGGAGAAGCCACAGATCATTCTCCAGATTATTAATCAGGTGTGTTTGAACATTTTTAGCATACAAACGTAAAGATCATTGGCTGCTTAAGAAAATAACACTGCTTGCTGCTCATCAGATGGAGGAATTACACATGCAGGGAACTGCACACTCCCTCTTTCCCAGCCTCTAAGCCAGGGAAGAGGAGTTGCTGGGGAAGTCTGTACTTTTGGATGCTGCTCTGAATCTCTCCGGGAGATTTTGTGCAGATCTAACAGCAGATAAACAGGATTAGGCAGATAAATCTTTTTCTTTACTGGGCCACACAGAATTTTCCCAAAATAATGCATCAGTATTGCAATGCCACCCTCCAACAGCAGAGATTACATTTCAAGTTACTCCTCCTTTCCCTTTCGTCACACGAAGTGATTCCAAGAGGGGGCAAAAGCCCTACCCAGTGGCCACACTACCCCCACCTTGGGTTGCCAAAATCCCATATGGGTGCCTCTCCTGGGCCCGCCATCAGCTGCTGCCTTGTTCACACCTCAGCCCTGGCACTGCCAAATCAGCAAGGAAAGCTGTACTCACACAGGCATATGCCTGCATCTTTCCAGCCCTTGCTCATGGGCTTTTCAGATAAACCACCCTGCCTTGTGTCCTTGTGGAGCAGATCCCAGAGGACACGCAGCCCTCCTGGCTGGTGCCTCCCTTGGGGGGATGAACCCTGGTCTGCCTGGCACCTGGGAGCATACACAGCACTGCCACCCAGGCCAGATGCTGCCTGAACACTTCTTGACCCAAAAAAGGCTTCTCCCCTCCCTCCCCCCGCCTTTATTTTTTTGCCTGTAGAGGAATGAATATGAACTACTGGCATATTTCATTTATTCCTTGCAGCAGAGGCATCGCTACAAGCACCAAGTCTCTAGAGATGAAGCAGCCACAGCTCGGGTGCTGTGATGTGGAGAGCCCAGGGACAAGCTGCCCATTTCAGTAGTCTGTCCATATCTATCTCCCACATCCAAAGATGAACGCTCTTCACCTCCAGGGACTGCAAAAAAGCAGTGATATTTCAGCGAACGGACCAAGGAAGACTGCTCCATTCAATATGGAAAAATGCTATGGTGACACCTCCAGTGAAGACCCTTTTAACATGAAGACAGTGAAGTCAATATTGTTTAATATCAAATCAGACCTAACAAGCACAGGAATAGGTTTGCAGAGGTTGGAGGAAATGTAAAGGTGACATCTGGAAAAGATGGCATTTAACCTGTGATGCATAATTTCTGTCATAAAAACAGTAAGACAGCAAAGCTATCTTTGATATCAGAAGCTAACTTAGCAAAATAGCAGCCTCATACCAGGGACTGGTCACGCCGTACTGCAACCTTATGTACTTCTCTCTCTCTCTCTCCACCTATCTCTTTAAAACTCCATGTAGAAATGAAGAAATTATGTCTGCCCAAACCAGACATGGGTTTAACACGTGGGATATATACTGCAATATTTCTCCTGGAGAACAAGAGCACAAGAGAGGCATCTAGAAGTCAACTTCATTGAAGACTGATTATAACCAATATTGCCAACACCATGAAAGTCACTGTCATAACTTAAATCTATTTACAGTGATAACAAAGAGCAAAGGAAGGAAGAAAATGTTTTGCCTATAGGACAGAACTTAAATCTCCTCATATAAATCAACTCTTGGGGCAGACTGCTATTTGGGTCCACAACTCATGACAATACCCCTTTTACCTCTTTAATTCTGTCAAAGGAGTTATTTGACAGCGGTTTTGTATTTACAAATTAGCACAGAGATGTACTATGCCTCCAGCAAATCCCCCCAAAGCACGTATGCAGCCTGCACACATTAAATACACACAGCACAGGTAATCCGCTCAGCTTCAGGAGTAGTTTGACACAGAAATTCCAAGTCAAATACACGTCAGACTGAACAAATTAAAAGGAAAGTGGAAACCAAGCTCCACCTGATAACGGATGGGCTGACAGGAGAGAGGTTCTACACTGTGAATCTGCTCTGCACATGCTGCTCCAAGGTAAGGTGAACAAAGGCTCAGATAGAGTCCAAGGGGACTTTTCCATCTCTGCTGTTGAGCTGAACAGGAAAGCTTTTATACTGCTAATTGGGTGGACAAAAATGAGCAAAATGCCTTGCAGAGAGTGGTCTTGTGCTGACAGGCTGTCTCGTCACATTATATGAAAGAAAGTGATCTAAAAGGGTGGTGCCCACAGCCGCCATCCTCTGCAAGAAACAGCGGTAGCCATTTGCCGGTGTCCCCCTGTAAGCCCTGACCAAGCAGTGTCCTAACTCAACACCCAACATGCCTCAACACGAATGCCCCAACATGCGTCACGCCTCATCACACCCCAAGACACAACATGCCACAACACCCCTCAACACACAACGTGCCTCAACATGCAAGGTGCCTCATTACACACCTCAACACGCAACATGGCTCAATATGCCCCAACACACAACACGCCCCAACACATTTCAACACGCTGTAATGCACCTCAACACACCGTAATATGTCTCAACACGCAACACGCCTCAACACACCCCAAGACACAACATGCTACAACACTCATCATCATGCCTCAACACACCTCATAACGCTTTAACATGCCTCAACAAGCAACACGTCTCAACATGCAACAAACCTGCTGTTCAGGGGGATTAAACAGAATAGAGGATAACAGGATACAACACACAATTTTCCTTGTGAGCTGTAATTCTGCGCAGCTATTTTAAAATGATGTATTAACAGAAAGAAGTTAATTGCCCTTTTGCCACCTTCCACCAGTTGAGCAGAGAATCAATACTCTGGAGACTCACCGTTTAGGTTCTAAGTCCCCATAGCAAATAGTTCCTATTTCAGAAACCATTTGTATGCACAGCTTGTCAGACACACTTTAATCCTGAAAATGAATGTATTTGAACACAAGTGGTTAATATTTTCATTCCACCTGTCAGCGGTTTGCTATATTAGGTTCCCTAATGTCTAGTAACTGCTTGTTTCAGATTTTAGTATGTGAAAGGTGAGCTTTTACTACTTCCAAAGTTTAAATAACATCAGCATTAGGCATGGATGGCTCATTGCTGACTCATTTCTTGCTCATTTGGCTGCACTGCAGAGATGCTACTCTATACTACTTGAAAATGCAATTGTTTGTCTTGATTAAAGAAAAAAAAAAAGCTTCATTGAAGACAGCCAGCCTTAAAACTGTACCTAACAGATAGGGAAGTAAAAAAATAATATAACATTAAGCACACGGTCCAAGAGACAGACCATTTCCCATGCAAAAAATAACTTAGTTAAAACCAGAATGAATTCTATCATCATACAGAGTTCAGCCACTGCTGTGCATCATATAAAGCATATATATAACTGAAGTTAATGTTAATGAATGAGCAAACAGCAGTTCTATTTAAGAACGAGGCAGAACCAGAGCAGCTGGCAGATACACCCTGGGCAATCCACAGCTTGAAGAGGGGGCTGGCATTAGAGGTCACAGGACAGTGCCCACCCAAATCGTGCTGTAAACTGGAGCACAAAAATTTTGTACGCTCCTCATGCATGAGTTTTACAAATAAATACTGACACAGTGATGAGGTCAGCAAAGCGCAGGAAAAGAACAAAAGCCTGGAGAAAGAAAACAAATACTGTTGAAATTGGCTTTATGGGTAAGGGCAACACATCACTTAGCCAAAGCCTGAGGTTCGGAGGCCAAGTATAGTAGAATCTGTGCTTAAAGACTTGGACTGGGCCCTCCTTTGGGGATCGCTGCAGGTCAGGTAGGACACAGAGGTCAGACACAAGGCTGAAGCTCACAGGAAACCAGGATACAAGCAAGAGGGCTCAGGAGAGAGAAGTGGCCAGGGCAAGAAGGAGGAAACAGGCTGGTCAGGGAGGAAGCAAGGAAGAAAGCAAGGCTCAAATAAAGAAGGTGGGGAACNAAAAAGACGCTGGGGACCCCCCCCCCCCCCCCCACACACACCCTCCTGGGCTAAACAAAGTCAAAAAAGGATCATTTAAACCATTTTGTAAATGTGCAACAAAGCAAAAACTTCCTCTGAAAACCAGCAGAAATTAAGAAAAAAAAATATCAGTTCAGTTGTTATTTGCAGACATTCACTACAAATTGCCAGAATGCAAATACATTCCCATGCTTGGTGTGCAATCAGTGTTTTCCTCTGCAGTATTTAATCTCATTTATCAGGCTTCTTAGTACAAATTAAGTTACAAGGTAATCAATTAGGTTGAAAACACAGCTTGGTTCATTGTTTTAATTTTGCACTGTAAGCATATTCACCCTAATTTAACAATTAGCTAATCAAGACCCATGAAGTGTTTATGTAGCTTGGCTTTTTGTCATTCAAATTCCTTTCCTGGATCATTGCAGATGCATCAGCCAGTGGAGTCCCAGCTAATTTTAAAAGCCTGGCAAAAAACACATGTGAGGAAGGAAGAGGGGAATGTGTAGAAACCGCAGTGTTGGGCTGGGATTTGAAAAAATGGAAAGGAAGACTCTGGAAATGGCAACTTGTTTCCAGATAAATAGACAAACTGCCAAAGGGGCTTCTGTCTGTTTTCTCCTGGGACGCTTTCTAGGAGGACTTCTGCAGAAGCCACTGCTCTACAGGGTTAGAGCAGCATGGATGGCCCCCTTTTGTATCCAGAGGAAGCTGCAGCTGCTCTCTGTAGATTCAGGAGGTTTTCTCATGATGTGGGGGAAGGATTGAAGGTGATAAGCGCAGAGAGAGCCCCTTAAGTGGGACATCACTGTTTGATGGGAACGAGGACACAGCTGGTTGGGTCTCTTTGTTTGTTTTGCCTTTTTTTTTTCTTAATCTTTTTTAAAAAAATTTTCTTTTAATTTCTAGAAAAATTCAGATACAGTAGATATCATCTTTTGCTTAAGTTTAGATTTGCATATTCTGCAGTTAATGTCTTACCATGTTCTGGTAGTTTTGGTCAAAAAGATGATTAGAGAAACTGTACACCTGGGAGCCTATTCTCCAGTTTTATGGAGGTGGGGGTTTGGGGCAGGGATTCCTTTGTTTGTTAGCACTTTTTGTTGGTTTTTTTTTTTTTTCATTTGTTTGTTTTTAAACTTTTCATTTCTTTTCAGTAACATACAGTTTGGAGTTATTTTTGCTGAAGTTCTTGCTTAGCTGAAGAAGTCAATGTTTCCTTAGTCCTACAAGGGAAGAGTGAGTCCTAACGACATGAAGCGTGCACCTGCCTGATCAGAATAGGAGCAAATGTGAAAAAAAAAGGAAGCTCTCCCAACCCACAAATGACCAAGCAGATGAGAGAAAGCAGCAAACACTGTGACCCCAGCTGGGGCCAGAGGAGCACGGTTTCCCCATGCCTTGGTCAGTTCTTTTATAGGACACCTGGAGTGGGGTAAAGCGGGAGCAGGCCGCAGAGTGACAGAAGTGGGACAAAGCGTGCCGCCGAGCATGGCCGCGGGCTGACAGATGAAACGTTACTAGACTTCGCTTCCATGACAGACTTCGGTGTTTTAACACTTACACAGGGTAATGTGACCAGCATTTGTTTCCGGCTGCGTTTAGGTGGAAGCGATCCAATGTGACCGTCAACCCTCCCGCTGCCCCCCAGCTCTGCTCTCCGACGCCAAACACAATTTCTGCCTGTCTAGACAACATGGTTTTTTGGGATTACATATAGGATGTAGGACTAAACACACTAAAAGTGCTTGGTCTTTGCACTGTATTTCTGATTTAGATATATTTCACATATAGCAGCCCAGTAACTGACAGAGGTTCCTTCAGTGCTCTGCCTGAATACAGGAAGGGAATAGCTAGATAATGTTAGGAGTTCCCCCTAGGTATGTGTTTTTTACTTTATCTGTTGGTCCTGGTTTGAGGTAAAACAAACCAATTTTTTGTGTTACGATTTTACTTTTTTAGCTGGGTCTCTTCTAACTAACTAAACTCTGAAATTCACAGCATATTGTTCAAAAACTGTTCACTCTCACAGTGGTAAGACCTGATTATCCCAAGGAATGGTCTGCAGAGAGGCCCTTGCTTATACTTATTGCTGTAACAACCAAGGTCAGGTAATTTTGTTATCTGCCCCGTTGGAGGGTTGGAAGCAGAAAAGCGTTAGAGGGGTCACACCTGTAGGGAGGAGAGGACAGGACAGGTGACCCAAACCTGACCAACATGGTATTCCATCCCATCCGCATCATGCTCAGTGTAAAAGCTGAGGGATCAAAGGGTCAACTCTTCTTTCTTCAATGGCCGATGTCTGAGGAGGACCCTGTCTGTTTGTCTGCCTTTGACCCAAGCATTCCTGACTCCAGACCTGGAATCCAGCTCCTGTTGGTCATCGAGTCCAAGTCTGGGACTTTTCCCCAGTGCCTGCTGGTGACCTGAGTGTCACCCTGGGAGCTTGATACAGTTTTGTATATATTGTGTCTATTTCATTATTTTCTTCCTTTTATTTTACTTTAATTTTAGTATTAATACTTCATTAAAGTAGTTTAGTTCATTCTAAACTCATAAATCTCCTTATCCTCTTCCTCTCCTTGCTCTTTGGGGGAGGAAGGGCCATCTATCAGTCTGGTTTTGATAACCTTGGCTGAAACCACGATGCTGTCCAGAAAGAGAAGCAGTGCAAATCTGATTGCTGGCCACTGAAGACAGGTTTTCATTAAAACAGCTCTGAGTTGATTTGTTTGCTACTGTCCAACAACAATCAACCAGAGCATGGAAAATATTTTTCCCCTGCAAATGCACTTCCTTACAATGCTCAAGACAAAGTTTTCTATGTATATCTGGAGTTCACAAAAACAATTCTCATCTACATACCAATATTCTTTGTGTTAGCTTTATGAACACACAATAACTACATCTGAAGTGTTGGGGAACGGAGCAGAAATGTTCTCTTCCCCTATCCCCACACGCAAAGGCCCAGTTCTATATGCAAATATAACATACCTCCAAGAAGCATATACAGGGAAATTCAGATTAATGGAAGGCAATACTTCAATTGATTTTGTGGTCAAAAGAATGACTCTGTATTTGCAGAGAGCATGAAAAGACTATCTGTTTTATACGGGGGTGTAAATTCAGCAGAATTTCATGTCTGAAATGAGAGAGAAAGAACCCACTTGGCTGCTCACATAAAAAGCCAGGAAGCAAAAAGATATAAACAGATGGTCTTGAGATTTTCCAATTACAAACCTTTTTGGAAATATACAACTGGAGGAATTCCAAACATTTGTCACTTTGACACCGCTTTGCAGTACGTAATAGGATTTTGGTTCTTACAAATTCTGAAACATGCTGCAATTTGAAGACCAAAACCAGGTATCTAAATCAAAATTATTGCTCAAGAATTTAAAGACATATTTTAGAATAGGTACCAATGTAACAGAAGCATCTCAAAAAGCATAAGGAAAACTATTTTTAATTTGATGCTTATTCACAGATTCACTAAGATTTTGCAATAGAGCCAGAAGATATAAGCGACTTTGAGCTGGCTGGGCACCCTCACAGTGTTAAACTGAAACTCACCATAAGGATAAGAGGCAGACTGCTAAGCAAAGCATCTCACAAGATGAAGAAATCCTCCAGTCCTCAAGGGAGCATTACCTGTAAACTTTTGTCTTGGTTTGCTAGACGACTGCAAACAAAGGAACTTTGAAAGACGCATTCCTCCTTTTGGTTGGTTTGTTGTGTTGGGGTTTTTTAGATTTCTTTTAAAGAACTGCAATTCTTTAAACATTCAGTGCTTAAGGATATCTTACTTTATCATTTGCAAGTCTTATTCCTAGTAGGTTATTAAAAAGGCATTTGCTAGCACTGGGGCACACAAAAGGTGTATAAATAGAATTGAGTGGGCACCTCACAGAGAAGCTCAGAGCAGCGTGTGTGCACGCACATGTCTGAAAGAAGAGCTAGCTTCAACACTTGGACAATCATAGTTTTTGGAGCTCTCACATTTATCTTTGCTCCCACATTTTGACCTACCACAGAAACTGGAAGTGAGGACTTGGGCTAATAATTTCATGAAGAAGTAATCATTGATACACTACACAAATCTTCCATTTTTGAAAGGGGGAGAAAACTCCCCTCATTCCTGGGTTTTGAGGGAAGAAAGACACACCAAAAAAAACCAAAAAAAACCCAAAAAAACCCCCAAAAAGTAACTCCAAGCACTTACTTTGTATTATAACAGTATAAATGTAGACTGTATCAGTACTCCAGGTTCTTATTTTACATTAGGTAAATTAACTATGGAATGACATGCTTAATTCCACAGCTATAGGTACCCCTACCTTCATATCAAAGTGCTCTACGGAACCTTATCAGACTCAGAAGAAAAACCCAGGTACAGAACCATGCTTTTTCTACCGTAACCAAGTTATTCTTCCAGGTTTTCCAACATGGAAACTGAAAGAGAGCTATAAAAAAATCTTTGGTTGTGTAATAGCAGCTAAAGAAAAAAGAGAAAGAGTGAGCATAAATTTCATTGTGCACAGTGGTGTGGCCATTTCAATACCAAAATTTCTTTTAGAACCTGAATTTTGGCTCAGGCTTCCAAATTACCCTATTCAGTGTAGAATAGAAAAAAAATTAATTTTGAATTTATTATAGCAATGACGAAACTATAAATTTGTATGAGAAGACACAGTACTGAGGAATCCTACCAAAACCAGAGGTAACATAACTTTCTAACATAACCTGAGCCTTGGCTATAACTTAAAAAATTGCAGTTCATGCGAACCAGAAATGGAACAAGTTGCTAGGGTTCATCAGCCTGGTTGGAAGCCATCCAAAATTAGGCCTTCAGTCCAACGATGTGAATCTTTTGCAGGAGAAACCTGCTTTCAAACCTAGAAAACAAAACCTGTGCTTACTTGTTATTGGTGGGTCCCGTTGCCAAGACATCCGACTGCAACTTTGGGAAAAATCCTTGTTCATATTTCCCTTGGCCGATCTTCATATCAAGTAGGTGCGGGTGGATGGCCGTGTGATCGATCTTCATCAACCGCTGCTCGATGGACTGGGCTGCAAGTTACAGTCACAGGTGATCAACCGCGTTAGCACACACACCATGTGCTACGACTACAGAAGTGGTCATGCTCCGATCCCTAAAAACGCTCTAAAAAGTTAATTAGTGACTATAGAGCCAGAAATCTGTCACTTAAAGAAGTGAGGAAACATCTGTGCTGTTATTTTGTTATTTTGCTTTTAGTTGCTTCACCCAACAAAACTAGCATTGGCACAAGCAAGTTAGCCATTAAGGAAGCATGTCTTTAAGAGAGCCTACGAGATGGATTATGAATTGTCAGAGCAGTGCAATCTTTCCCTTCAATTAGATATACTATTACTGGATGACAGGCCTTCAAAAATCAAAGCTAAGAGTAGCGAGGCCTGAGCAGCATAAAGAAGATGAACAGACGCTTGGAAACAGGGGAGGCTACAGCAAGACTCAAGAGGGCTCCCTAGGAATCTCAGCTCCGCTGAGACCACTGTGGTTCAGTTGTTTGCTTAAAAGACATGAGGATTTCATCTTAAATCTCAAGCAGGATGAAAATAAAATCTGTCACCCTCTCAACACTGAGTCAGATGCACTGTGAAGGAGTGGGGAAAAGAGGTGTATGGGAGAAATCAGCATTTAATTAGCAACTTTAATATTCAACTCTATAGCCCATCCATTAATGGGCAGGCCTGTTCTTTTCAGCGTATCACAACTAGTGAATAAATATGCAAAATGTGGAAGCTAAATCCATTTTCCATTTGTCAAGAACAAACACAGAATTCATTTCCTGTTTTATAAAACTGTGACGGGAAAGAAACTGTCATAAGATCTACATACATTATCATTAGAAACTCGGCAGGTTTTTTTTTTTCTCCTCCAAAAAAAATATCCCTACATATGGTTTTATTTTGGAAGAAAGGACTGGGTAGTGTGGAGACCAGGATTTGAAGGGTTTTGAAAATTGTAGGTTAAACAAACAGGTGCTAGATCAGTGCTAGGGTGATGTATATTGTGAATGGTAAATACGAAGGAAAGTTGATATTACTATCATCTTGTTGTTTTTCACAAGACAGAAAATGAGGTTCCGGTGCCACAATATCTACCAAAACTAGACGCTGAATAGACAGTCGACCTGCAAATCAGAATTGGTTTTCAATAGAAAAAATTAAGCAGACACAGGATTTCTATTTCGCCACATTTGCAAAGTGAAATGCTCTGAAGGAATTAAACAACAACTAACACCCAGCCCCGCAAAAAGGAGAGAGACACGTTTGCCCAAATTCATTAATATGGGTCCCAACAAATTTGAGAGTATAATTTTCCTATATTACTTGGAAATTAAACAAATACACAGTAAGAAACTCAAGTATAATTTGAAAGTGCAACCTCTGACTGTAATGGAAAAGAATCCAAACCCTCAACACACAGTGTATTGTTCATTAACAGTAAGCATCTATTGCTGGATCTACTAAATACGCCACACAGGATTAGGTCCCTGGCACCCCCCACTGCTCTAACCAAAGGGTACAAGGCAAAAAAGGTCTTTTTAAGGCAAGAAGGAGATGAGGCCAGTGGAACAGACACCGGGGCTCAGCTCCTTGGTGTGGCTGGCACTGGTCCCACCACCATGGTGAAGGAAGGCTCTCCTGGCAATGGACCAGGAGCTGCCTGAACGGAGAAATGGGGAGGCTAGCTCCATGGTTTGTTTTGTGTTTAAGAAAGGCACCAGCCTAGGACAGCCCAAAGGGAAGATAAAGGCTCCTACTGTTTTTAAGCATTTATAAGTATGCTGAAGTTTTTGCCTGGGGAAAATAAGGACACATCTGAGTCCTCCTCAGGTAGCTCTAGGGCTTCCTCACCAGCTGCAACACTCAGATGACTGAGGATCTATATTTCTTTGTGGCTGACACTGTACTTTTGAATAATTTACCAGCCTGTCTGAACATACCTGCTTCTTTCAAAGTGCTGCATTTCTGATAGTTGGATGTCCGCAGTGCAGGGGCCCTTACATTATACAGCCTTATTTTCTCAATTCGGGAGTCAAAAACTCGGAGAAAAGGGTCCTTCTCTTCCCACTGTGAGATTATCTTATTGTCTATGAAGGTTGCAAACATCTGTGTTTCGATGAAATGTGAAAGGAATGGGAGGTAAGGCTCGGGTTGGTCCGAAAGGAAGGAAGCCTGAAATGCAGAACAGCTCGTTAGTGCCACATTCCCACCCAGCTTCGACATGAAGAACTGTCCTGTGGCAGAGAACCAATCCAGCAGCCAACGGGAAGGCTTGGACAAAGCTTTCCCACCACAAAAACACCTGGCAGAGAAGTGTAAATGCATCTGCAAAAGGATTTGAGGGTCACCTGTTGGGTCATGACTGTGAGAAATAGTTGGGAAGGTTCTGTGACAACTGGAATAAAGGGAATTTGGAGATATGGAAGTAGTGCCCCTGCCACCAGCTTTTTCAAAGCAGCGCAGCAGCTACCATCAGCAGGAGCAAGTCCTGTGCAACCACTACCACATGTGCCCATTTGGGACTTCTGGCCTGAGCATCCCTCCTTGGGACCAGATCACTTATTAATGTGCCATACGTATCAAGGGGTGTACAGTGCTCTTCAGATAATGCTCTTTTGTGAAGTTACACAGAGCAATTAATCATGAATTTCCAACTAACACTGAGTACATGCCTAAGTCTCTAACTGAGCTTTGAAAAGCCTAACCTTAGTAGACTGTTTTCTTGTAGCAGTAGTAGCAGACATTGCCTAAACAACCCCCTCCTTTTTGAATGCTGCGCTGTTCAAAGCCTGAATACAAACAAGATCAATAAAAGGCACGGCAGCATTTTTTTGATCAAAAACTGACTCAGATCAATATTTAGCCTGTTCTTGACGGTTTATCCTGCTACCATTCTCCTTAGTGAAGGACTCATATCTGCAAAACTTGAAGGTTAAGAGCTGTATTTACTTTGCAGAGTCACTTGGAAATAATAACCGTGCAAGCTTTCCAACATCTCTCATTCTTTTTGCTAGCCTACAGTCTGCTTGTTTCCCCATTTCTAATCTCAGCTTCCTTTTCACTCTTGTGTACACACTACAGTGGAATAATAACAGTACTCTTCTGCCATAACAATGTGATAACCTTCTACAGAACAACACCACCCACTAACACAAAAAAATGTACTGTGAGACTGGGATACAAGGGAGACTGGATTAATTTTTTTTTTTTTGGTCTCATGTGCGCACTTCTCCTCTCAGCAAGAAAAGAAAAAAGGAAAGAATTAAAAAAAAAAAGTCCCCTCCCATCGCTTCCCCTCCGTCAAACCCACAGGAGAAGCCCCATCAGCTGGGCAGAAGCCTGCCAGATCGTTTTACACAAGCCAGGACAGCTCTGACCGGCTCAGTGGATGTGCACCGATTTACTTTTGGCAGGCGATCTCACCCTGGGTAATCAAATCAGACAAATCTCTCAGTCAGGCAGATGAAGAGCAGCAGATTAAAGAGTACCTAGGCTATATATCTACATAATATAGCTATTCTCTGCTCCCCCCTTTCCCACACA
>VXBJ01002759.1:83477-95480 GCA_013400055.1 Nycticryphes semicollaris | reverse complement strand
AAGGAAAAAGGAGCCTGCCTCCACTCCAAACTCTGAACAGATCTGGAAATAAAATAGGGTTTGTGTCAGCCCCCTCAACGCTGGATCACTTTGGTTGTCGCAGCTTCATCACCCCATTCCCAGAGGCGCTGCCCTGTTTTCCCACCCCGGGCAGGAGCAGGGGGACTGGCTCCATGGATGTCAT
Source organism: Nycticryphes semicollaris (assembly GCA_013400055.1). Taxonomy (NCBI): domain Eukaryota; kingdom Metazoa; phylum Chordata; class Aves; order Charadriiformes; family Rostratulidae; genus Nycticryphes; species Nycticryphes semicollaris. Next base: position 95,296 of record VXBJ01002759.1, on the reverse strand, counting down.
AAACTCTTGTTCACACAGCAGTCAAGGACCACGTGATAAAATCTAGTATGGCAAATTATCTACTATCCACCTTCTCTGATAGATGTTAAAGGGAGACTGATGTCTTGATTGTAATTTTTAAAATAGCCTCACTTACTAAAATCACTTCAATAGCATTTCCAGCTTTTTCCACCATTTCCATTTTACATCTTAAGGATGTCTCTTGATTTCTTCATGGGAATGGCAGTAGATCTTCACTAAGGAAGGGTGGGCAGGATTCAGCATTCCACCATCAAACCTGTTCACATCTGCCTCTCCTACTGCTTCTCTCATCTTCCCACCCCTTTACCCATACCTATTCCATCTGCCTATTCGGCACATCAGATTTTAGCTCTCACACTTTCTAAATCCCCCACAATTTGAGAATTTATTATTCTAGGATCTTGCGTGTTGCAGGCTTCTTTCTCTCTTCTAGCTCATCACACCTCCTCAATTTTCTTGTTGCTCAAGAATGAAGTTGATCTGACCTCCTCCTTCAGGTTTCCAACCGTTCTTCAGCTTATTTCAGTTTCCACTAGATCTGCCATCTAGCCCATACCTGATTTTGCAACAGCTTGCAACATACATTTTGTGCTCAATTCCTGTTTTCACCAAAATCTCAAAAGTTTTGAAACCAGCTCAAGTTTAGTATTTAGATCTAGAACAGAACATAAACAGTAGGCTGCTTGGTGCAAAGACTAATTTTTATACCTCCTTGGATGATGGCTGAAGTGCTGAACTATTGCAGATAATGCCCTCATAAATTTAAGAAGGCTCATCTCACCTTGTGCTCTCAAAATTTTGATGCTCTGCCACAAGCAAACACCTCAGGGAAGCAGGGCCATATCTAAGGGCAGGGCAATTAAGACTACCCTGTATCCATTTTCTTGGCTTCCTCCAAATATATATCATTATCTTTACATAAACATCACCAAAGGGCTGACTGCAGGGCAGCAAGATCAAAGAAAACAAAGTTATTCTTTTGTTATGCTTAGAAAGTGTAATTCATCTTCAGCAGATGTGAACTTTAAACCCCTTATCAAAGGTCATTCATGCTTGTTCAGAAACCTGACCACACAGCAAACAAGCAGGTATTTCATTTTGAGTTTCTGAAAACTGCAAGAAGTGTTACAAAAGACATTAAAAACAAACACAATAAACTATGTTGACATTTTTATATTAATATTACTTTAAAGTACTTTGACCTGTCTGCACCCACATTATAACACCGTGTAGTTCTTGAATATTCTTATTTCAGCTAAGAAAGCTTATTCCAATTAACCTTAAACCTACACCTTGTTAACTCCATCTTGTCCTAATTGAGAATCTGTGTAGGTTTTTTTGTACCAGCTTAATTAACCTTGTCAAAAAAAAAAATAATAATTACTCTTTTATTTAAACCTAAGTAAGGACACAGACAGACAAACCTTGGAAGAGACCATGTAGTATTTCTGAAAATAGTAATCACAGCAAAGACTGATCTCATCAATCAGCCTAAGCTCCAAAGAGCCCAACACAAAGGTTTTCAACACCTATTTAGGACAAGTCTCTCATTGCTCAAACACACCTTGACGTGCTGCTATTCCCAAAGAAAAAGTGACCAGCTCGAAGGGCCAATACTCCAACTCAGTTGCAGCACCTTGTCCCATACAACAACTGCTGTTGTCGGCTTACTTTTGAACCTTAGCATCCTGCAGCAGTGGTGTGAAATCACTTGTACAGGAGCAATCAGATAAAATTTGAACCCATGAAGGCCATGTTTTGCCTTGGGCTCACGTATAAGGCCCTGGAAAAAACTGTATTAAAAAAAAAAAAAGGAAGTTACCTCTACTTTTGCTCATAACTAGTGCTCTGCTCATCTTGCAAAGAATGAAAGCAAATGAAATGTTAGAAAACAAGGTGATTCTTATACATGTTGTGAAAAATTTCTTTTCATAGCCCCATTATCTCATTCACCAATTCCTTTATAGCTGAGTGTCTCAGACTGCTGATCAGAAGTTTATTTTGATAAGATTTCATTCTGATTATATACATTGATAACTGGCTCATTTTCTTCTTCCAAATCAGACCAGTCCTGTGAGTTTGGATGCTAGAAAGCAGAAGCACAGCCCAACAACTATGATTCAAGTTTAGGAGTTAATAGTTGTGCACCTGTCCCTTTGAAAGGTATTTCTAGAATGAACTTCTGAAATAAAGACAGGACTAGCCAGGCTTTAGCCTACTAAAAAAACCAAAACCAAAGCAATCAATAACCTCCAGCCACTGATTTTCAGAGATGAAATTCCAGTTTTTGGAAGACACCTTGGCAGCATTATCTTTCCTTACCTGTACATAAGGCAGCGCATGAGTCAGCTGCAATGCAGACTTGCCCATGCGGCCCACGATATACCTCCACCCTCTTCTGTCAGTATGTCTGCAACGCTTCTAGAGATGACAGAGCACTTCAGTTTCCAGATGCACATACATTTTTGGGCTCCTCGCACACAGTAACAAGAATTACTAGGTGCCACAGTACTGAATTCCCAGTTCCTGGAGAGAAGCAGTAAGACCATGGCTTGGCATCAGTATCTCCACTATATGGGGAGACAGCATCAGGCTCTTCCTTCACTAGGAAAAAACCTGCTTTAACTTTGGTCAACTAGTTTGTCTTACAGTCCTGGCAAAAATAAGGCAGTTAGAGCTTTAACTCATAACAGCTGTCAAAGTAAAAAAAAATAAAAATAAATAAATAGCCATACTATATACATAAATAAAAACTGGGAGGTTTTGTTTTGAACATCTTTGTCCGTAGTTAGATCATTCAGTGACATAAAGACACCTCTTTCGTCCTGATATAAACCAAAACACAGTTTGGAGTACGTACAAATCAGTGAACTAAAGGAGAGTAAGTGAGAATGCAGAGGCCGTGTATTTACCGCCAGACTGCAGGCAGCTGCCCGCAGTGCCACAGCGACGGTGGCTGCACTGACGTTCCGGATTAGAGACTCACATCGCTTTGCTCCCTCGGGGAAGCCTCTCTGTTTAAGGGGATACTATTGAGGATGGCAAGTCCAAACATGAGCCTTTCCTTCTTGTCTTTTTTTGCATAATTCTGTGTGCGTATTTCTATGTGCTTTATTTTACGGAAGAATTAATTGAATGTCACTACAGATGCACAAACGAGACATAACCTAACGAAATGCCAGGCACGTAGTTCACTGAACTCCTGCAGTACAGGGCACTGGTTTTCAATCTACAGCTTCATTCCTCTCTGACAGGCAGCCAAGACCCGCAGAGACTCTGTCATTAGCATACGTGCAATGCCCCAGAGCGACCAAGCTAATGTCTCTTTGCATCCAGACGGGTCGCTGCAGGCTGTGACACATGATGCCTACAGCAGTGCCACCTTCCACGGCATGGAGATGAATCCTAGAATAGCCCAGTCATGAAAGTATTTATACCTACGAAGATAACTCTAGAAAAGGTCCCCTTTAAAGGGCCTTTGAGTGCCCATTCTTTTGAGGGACCCCTCTTTGCTGTTAGAGACCACCGGCGCTTTATCCTGGGTAGGCAACTTAATCTTTTGTTCATCATAGTTGTTGTATCCCTATGGGGTGGGACAGCACCCAGCAGACCCACTAGAGCATGTGTAAATGATATTAAAGAGGATGTACTATGCCTGATTTAATATACTTGGGAAATCCTTCATTCCAGTGCCATCTCCTCATGCTATCATAACATGCCAGCTGAGGCCTCAGAAGGGCATCACTAGCAGTCATAATCTGCTCCTGCTTGTACTGCCACAGAGCCTCTCTCTGTCCTGTGACAAAGGACACCGCATCCTCACGTACAACTCGCATGAGGCCTCACACACTTGAGTGGCTTCTTGAAGGAATTTCCACTCTGGAATGCAACATTTACCGCTCAGATCTTGCTGCTTTTTATCTGGCTGCTCTTTTCCACCTTTCGGAGCTTTTCTCCATCCATCTGCACAGGCAGCCTGATTATCACCCTCTTCGCTCTGTACATAATAATAACAGCTTATCTGGAGTTATCGCTGTGGACCATGCAAGCAGCAGAGAACACAGAGAATAACATTGCTGAGTTACAGGAACACTTTCCCCAGTACAGTTAACCCTCTGGCAGACCTTTGCCTCCCACTCACTGCTTATAAAATTTCCAGGGCTTTTTTCACGTGGACTGTTTGGGCTCATGTCTTTGTGGATGACAAAGCACATCATGGGATCTTCATACACATGACGCGCATTTCTTTACCAGCTAGTTCGACATTTCTGATCTAGTGTATTCTCTTTGATAATCTAAATCAAAGCTTGAGAGTATTTTCTCAGCAGGTGGATGGTTTGAGTGACTGGTTATTACTTCTATGCAAATACAGTGGCACAATTTACTACCACTGCAGCAGTCTTTGATACCTTACGAATGCCAGTAATGAATGCAGCTGACGGGAAAAAAAGGTCAGTGGTGCTAATATTTTCCACATTCAGCTCTTTTCCTGAATGTTAAATATACCTTTTTAGCATCTTTCAGTATTGCTAATTACAATACTTCTGTGGTTTGTTTTTCTTTATATTTGTGAACAGCACTATTTTCCGTGTGCTAATTCATTTCAGAGTTTGACTCATGTTAAGTATCACTACGTCAGTGATTTATGCAGTTCAGGTTCTGCTTGGGACTCTATCTGTCCTCACCATACAATCCCTTATTACTTTCAAAAAATTCAGCAAACACATAAAGTGAAAAATATCTGATCTCCTTTTTCTGCTCCCATCCAGGAACTTTTAAAATATGTAATTGAGTACATTGTCTTTTTGCTGCACTTGCACAACCACAACTCATCAACGTCAAGGCCATATCCTCTTAAAACTCCTTGTTGTACCACAAGACAGATACTTCCACACCGAGGTGAATACAGCAGGAAATCCAGATTCACAACAGCTTTCCAAGACTCATTTCTAGTGGTAAAACATAAGTCGGAATTTGCTGGAGTGATGACATATATTAAATCATACCAGCACTGTAGATTGAAAAATCACTGGGCTAATGGGTGGCAGGTTAACCATGAGAGGCCAAGGGAGATGGATGATCTTTCCTTTGGCATCTCTGAAATCTCCTTATGGCTTCTTAGGCTACAGATGTTCTAGGCACAAGGCACATTCTTCCAGAGCTTATTCCCACCACTCTCTCATCCTTCCCTGTTCAGTCAATCCTTTACAAAGGCTATGTAAGGGCTACACAGATGTGGAAAGTTCCCTCTACAGCTATATACTTTATCTGAAAAGCTCACCAATTTTGTACCGTTTTCATCTTAGGCTCCTGCTTTAGACTGAAACACTATCTAGCACACCTTGAGGATCACCTCAGCATCCTTCGTTTCACTGCATCAAGGAAAGATCTTTCCAGGCACTGGATTTCTCAAAAGAGGTCAGTCATAGCAGACTTTGATTTTGTATTGCTGCCTTGTAGTCCCACAAGAATTTCTTTTCTACTTCCCATGTATATCAAAACCCTTGATATAGCTCAAGATGCCATTTCCAAATGAGATCCATAGATAGCCCCAGGAACTCCTAAAACACGTTCCATCTAATGCTGGGAAGCAGTGGCACATTTCTTGGTCTAGGTGGAATATGAGTTCACTTGCAGTCTTGGTTTCTGAGGATCTCAAACTGATCTCTCAGCGTAAGCTTCACCTTGAACAAACACAGCAAAGCCAGCCAATTTTCCACTGAACTACAACACATTCTGGGTAGCGAGTGTTTTTCTCTGTAGCTGTACAACTTAGTTCCCCATTAGAGAGCCTCAGATTCCTATCTGTTACAATTCAGAACATAATGGCATTTCTAAGATTTTATAATCTCTAATTGCAGATAAGAATCTTCATATGAAAGGGTCTAAACAGTGATGTTACAACAGTATTTTCATCACACAAGAAAGATATCCATTAATCCTGAAACCTGGAATGCTCTATCTACCTGAATCACGCAAGCTCTTTTTGTAGCTCTTTATAGACCTTTTCCTGGAGCTCCAGGGCCCAAGCAGGATATAGCAGCTATATCCAAAAGAGTCGACTTAGGTAGCTCTGCGAATAACTTTTTTTTTTGCTGGGTGTACCCATTAATTATCCCCAAATTTCATGTAACTCTACTGCTTCTACCCCAGCTCAAATGCTATGGCACAGTCCTCACTACATGTACTGCACTTCCTATCTGGGTCACGCAGCCCAAAGGGACTCTAATAATCTTTCAGTCGTCCTTGGGCATAAAGATTTATTCCTATTTCTGGTCCTGTAAATTAAACTGGTCAAAGCTGAAGCTTGTTTTGATCTCATACCATTTCGCAAACACGCAGAAGGATTGAGATGGTATTTTTCACAGCTCTAATTTGGAGATTGGTCCTGCTTTGAGGGAGGGGCTGGTCCCTTCAGCCTAAATTATTCTATGATTTTTGTTTGAAATCCAAAAGATCTTTTGTCACGTTTGACCAGTCACAGATCCCTCCACTAATTACAGCTCATGCTTTTAGCTATGGTAAGGACCAACTGATTCAACAGTCTGAAAGGTTACCCTATCCATTGCCTGCACCTTCTGATTTCTATCCTGTTCCAGAAGCTTGTGTGTGGACACAACTACACCAGAGATTAGTACTGTATTCAGTAACTTTACATCAGATCCTTGCAATCTCTAAACCAATTGGATCAGAAAGGTGACCCAGGCCTGCGAGGGCCAAATCTTCTAAGCCTGTCAAATGCATGAGTCAAACCTAGCTGGCAAGTTGTCTCTATTCACTCTTTCTTTGTGGAGAAAGAAAGAGCAAGGTGCACTTAAACTTTCCCAACAGCTGCCTGCTTGTGAACAGCTCAACACAGTAAATTCAAACCACGATTGGTGCTGTCTGAGAAGGGGGGACTGAGCTTCAAGCCCCTGTCCTCCTGAGCACGCCTGCAGTTGAGCCCTTGGAGACATCACCTCAGGCATCTAACAAAATAACACAGCCAAAGGAGTTTACAGAACCTGCAGAACCCTTTCCTATGTTTGTATTTTTAAAAAACTACCTTTATTTAAAAAATAACAATAATAGCGCTCAGTAAACCCTCAAAGTCTACTTACCTCTAAATATCTTGAAGTTTCACTGCTGAATTTGTCAAGTTTATTACAGCTCCTTCAATCTCAATCCCTTTCATAATCCGGGTTTACTGTGGCCTTTGATGCTGCTGCAGCCAAGCCTCCCTTTGACCTGGTTCTGCAACTTGTTCCACAACCATGACTCTGTGGGGAACAGTTGGAACCTCAGCAGCCAAACACGTTGGTTTAAAGTTACAGCTTCTGGCACGTTCCTGTAACCTCTCTTTGACATACAGTTGCCTGAGAAACCAGCGTAACATCATCGTGAAATCGTGGCTGTCATCTGATACCAGGTACCTGTACTTACTGTTATTACTGGTCTGGGCAATTCAGAATGGCAGGGGGCCCTTTATGCACCAAAAAAAGGAGCATTTCGGTCATCTGCTGGTTCAGTGCAGCCCACTCCCACCAAGACTGCTGTCCCACCAGTTTCAACAGCCATGTCCCACCCACCCTTGTGCCACTGCTCATTTAAGCACCCCATGAGCAAGTCTGGGGAGCCAACGTGCACCAGACTGACTACCTGCAGAGGTGGTCAGGTTTTGGCTGGGTCTTCTATGGAGGGGGGGGTGAGCACCAGTGTTGGGGAAAGGGGGAAGCAGGCACTCTGGCCCAGGACGGCAGCACCGATGATGATCGGATAGTCCTTGCTCTTAATATCTGATGCTAAGTTTTGGCTGCTGCCATTTTGCAGAGGTTCATAAGACTACTTTCCTGATGCCATAAAAACAATTATCTTGGTGGAACCTTTCCCACATATTGCATTCTGGCTGGAAGAGTTTGGGACAAAAATGTCCAGGAACAAAAGCACTTTCTGACCAGACAGAGGAGAAGAACAGTACAGTGAGTCTGGGACAAGCACAGCAGGTCCCTCTGGCACACTTAGTGGACAAGGTTTCCCATTCTCCACAGCATTGCCCAGCCTCCCCGTGGAGAGCAACCTTCCAGCATCAGCCTCACAAGGGAGGAAAACAACACTTGCCCTTTGGTTTCACGTTTCTCCTGCCCTTTGATCAGCTCTCCTTTGGTCCAGAGTGCAGCTGCTGATCTGTCAGACAAGGACCACCATGAGATGTCTGGAAGACCACCTCCCAGACAACCTGCCATCTAACCCTCACAGTTCAGCATTGCTGCTAGGTCAAAATATCCTGGCACAAGCAAATGCAGCAGTACTGAGAACATCACCTCGGACTTTTACAGCGCATATCTGGATCTTTTAAAGAGTGTTGGGGCGAGCAGGGTGTGCATGTGTGCGCGATGCCTTCCTTGTACCTGCCTGCTGAGTTACTCCGTCTGGGGTATCTGAAGCACACCTGGTGGACATTCTCAGACAGGCATAAAATGGCTCTCTGAGCACCTCTGCTCGCTTTCCAGGCTCTGAAGTGCACCCTGCCCCATTTCTCCTCATTACACAGACAGATTTGGTGGAGCCGTGTCACTCTGACCTTCCCCAGCACTGGTGAGCCCCACCAACTGTGGCTGCTCTCACATTTTGGTTTAATTCGAGCCTGTGTTGTCTCTCCTGTAGGCCCACAACTGCCACAACTATTACGAGTTAGACAATGGATGTTTGCTGGCTATTTCCCTTAGGCTTAGGGTTATCTCTTCTCCCTAAACTGAGTATCTCCTTCTTGGGACCAGCTCATCACTTCTTCAGGGCCCCACTGCTTCCCTGCTTCAGTGCATCACTGCAACATCATTTCACCTTCACAAAAACTTCATTCTCAACCCAGTGCTTTATCAAACCAAGTATTATTTATGGAATGTGAAATAATTACAGCGAGCAGATAAGTCTGTCAGGTCAGGCAGAGAGGTGGCATGGGATGGAGAACTATCCTTGCCCCCTATGCATACAGCCCCCCGCCAACACCACCCTCCAGCAGCGTGGCTGCACGAGGGTCACCACAAAAGCACCAAAGATAAAGGGTCTGCAAAGATGAAGGGTGTACAAAGAGGGCACGCGACCGATGGAGAACACCGAGCATAACTGTATGAAAACCACCCTGCCATGGCGCAGCCCTTCCCACGGACACCTCACAGGCCTTTGGCTTTGCAGGCTCCGGCCCTGCTCCTCAGCGTTAGCAGCTGTTTGTGCTGCCTTACCCCCCTTCACAGGCCGCTGTCGCCTGCTGTTTGTCTTTCCCTGCATCCAGGAGGTGATAAGCAGATGCCTGCGTTTCTACAACGGCCCTCGGACTCGCTTTTATTGCCCTTCTGACTGCTGTTAAAAGCAGAAAAGAAAAACGGGGATTGCTGACTGAGAGTTGATTTGACATTTAAAGTATTTTGATATCGAGTGACAGAATAAAGGTTCTAAACCAGGATTTGCTTTCTGGGTTTTTTAATCAGAGAAAAGAGAAATGAAAGCCTAAATATGAAGTGTAAACAGCAGGATTAAACAAAAACGTAATCTGCACATTTTATGCTTTTTGGACAGCGGCAGCAATGACTTTTGTCATGCTTTGAAGGACCAGATGATGCTGAATCTGAATAATTTCTTTTATTTTCTTATTTCATGTCCCAGCCAGCCAGAAATATTAGCAAATTAGATGCATTGATGTCATTTGACAGCCTGGAAATACAAAGAAGGCAGTAAGAAAGGGAAGAGCAAAAACCCCTAGCTGCAACCACATTTTGATTAAATTAATTTTGAGATGATTTCCTTTCTTTGAAAGCCAAACCTGCTGTTCCTCAGGCAGCAGTGTGGGCAGGGGCTGCCCGGCGCAGGGAGGTGGTGGGGAGACAGGAAGGGGGTATCACCCATAACTCTGCTCCCCTCCCAAGTGCCAGCTCCTGGTGGCAGCAGGAGCTGCCTGTCCAACCCAAAGAGGAACTCTGGTGTCCCAGGTGGTCCCTTGGGGATGAGGTCCAGGCCCAAGCAGAGGCGCAGGGGAGGGGGTCTGAACAAAGGCGAGGCCACCATGCTGCCTTCTTCGTCTGGCAGGGGAGTGCAAACAGGGACTGGCTACAGCCTTTGCTTCCATTGATGGCAATTAAGCCATGTTGCATTTAACCCCCTTTTTAGAGGCAAATAATGCTGCTAGACCCCTGGGAAACAGGTAGTGGCTGTTACCGGAGGTCCCATCACCCTTTTCTAAATTGTAGGAACCACGGAAACAAAAGCAGCCACAGCTGCTGGTGGCACAACCCAGTGACTTCAGCCAAAAGCCCGATGTGGCTCATTAATGCCCCTCATAAAACAAGGGAGGACCACAAAAATGACCAAGGCTAAATAATCTGACTTTCCGAGCAGGCAGGACACGCTTTCTGCATAAGGGCAGGTACGCCTCTGATGTTATCCCAATGGTGCTGATACACATTTTGCAGAGGCAGGAGCCCATCGACACCCACGGGCTGGGGCTTACAGAGCTGGCAGGACACAAACAGATGCGGCTGCAACATTTGGCATCGCCGCTCACGCTCCACTCACCCAGAGCTGCAAACATGTTTACAACCATGCATGAAAAATGGGTGCCCAATCAAATAATAATAATAATAATAATAATAATAATAATAATAACAACAACCTAAAGGCAAATTTTGTTTTTACACTGCCTGACCTTGACCAGGCATTGTGGCAGAGGAGAGGGGGAGCTGCCAGAGCCAGGCAACAGGAACGATTAACCCTTAGGGCGCATGGGGGTTTGACAGCCAGGAGGACGTGATTACGAGGTACCCCCAATGCTCGTGCCACTTCTCAGGAAGAGCCGAGCTGCAGAGGGTCCCAGCTGAACGGCATGGAGACAGTACACCACACTGCACATTACAACGCTCTAAAAAACATGAAGCACCACTGCTTCATCTTCAAAAGAGATCATGTTTTCAACATGCAGTGCTATTTGTTCAGAAAATACAGCATAAACCTACTGTTTTCTATTTTTCAGTCGCCCAACAATCACTGGATCAGACTGGTCTCCACATGGCCACGCTGTCACCAGCGACATTATTTATACATAAACCCCCAGCCTTCCTCTGTGGCCAGATTTGCCAGGTAGGTAATTGCTGTTCCCGTTGAAGCAAAAGCCTTCTGCTTTCAATGACATGCATCTGCACTGCTATTATACAGCAGACTGCCTCAGTTAAGATTTTTCCAGCACACAGATTAGGAAGAAACAAATACATGATCCTATTATTTTGTATTTTTCACCTCATATTTAGAATTCCACCTAATTTAATTTTGGATTCTCCAGTTACAGGAGGGATCCCACGCAAGCCTCCTATTTCCCAGCAACAAAAAACCAAAGCAAATGAGATAGATAGCCTTTTCCTGCTGATTAAATCTCTCTCCCCCAGCTCTCCCCCATCTAATGCTGCAGCTTTCCCTGTCCCCAAACATACCATCCCAGCAGCCAATTCATTAGAGTGTCTGCAACTCCCCATCATTGACAGATGCGATCTTAGCAATTAACACACATTCGAGAGAAACTGCTTTTTTCTCCCCATCTTCCAGTAGCCTGAATTCAGCAGCAGCACTGACAGCCCTAGGCTGCCGTGTTGCCGCCGCTGAGGATGCACCCACAGTTAGGAGGTAGATGCTTCCCCTCCGGCATCTTTTGTACCCAGGCGAGGACCGCAGCTTTCAAGCCAACGACCTACAGCAGAGGGAATGCGAGCGCAGCGGGTACAGCGAGGATAAAACAAGCCCGATTCTCAACAGATTAATAATAATAATAATAATAATAA
>VXBJ01002759.1:71634-83042 GCA_013400055.1 Nycticryphes semicollaris | reverse complement strand
CAGCTTAATAATAATAATAATAATAATAACAATATAAAAAAACAAGGATGCAAGTGGGATGCATTTACTTACATGAAGATTCAGTGCCAAACATGGCTGGCCCCAGATGCCGCTATGTTAAAAAGGAAAGAAGGAAGAGTGGAAGACAGAGGGAGTGTACGAGAGCAGGGATGAGACTGCTACTCGGCAGGGGTCATGAAGCCAGACAATGCCGCCCAGGCTATCCAAGCTGCCAGATTCTCCTCTCTCCTCTCCCTTCCTCCGCTCCGCGCCGCAGGACCGCTTCTCCTTGCAGCCGCAGCAACGCTCCTTCTTCAGGAAGCAAAAGGCAGGAGCTTGTGGTTTAAATCCAAGAGATAAGGGAAGGCCAGCCTCCCCTCTGTGCTAGCGGCAGGCACAAATATAGGTAGCAGCCACCAGATACTGCAATCGCCAGCCCCTGCTCTCCCTCCCTAAGACAATAGCGGGGCTTATGCACACACGGGATGACGTCAGGACACTGCAAAGACTGACTGCTGCTAGCCCAGAGGCTCACAGGGGGCTCGGACCGAGCACAGCGACTCAAATGGGAATTCCTTTGTCACCAAAAAGAAAAAAGCAGAAGACAAAGAACCAGACACGTATTTCCCACCGTAAATGACAAAACCTCCAGCCAGCCGGGGCTGTTAACTCCAAGCAGGAAAATATCTGCCTTGAATTCATGAGAGGCAAAGTGTTTCTGTGCAAACAGAATAATTTTGGGGACAAATGTCCTAGCAAATGCCACTCATGGCATTTTCAATAAAGAATAACCATGGATTTCCGTCACTAACTCTCTTCATTATTTTTCTTTGAAGAAAAATTAAAATCCTGGGCCAATCCACACTTCAGACCTAATTTTCACATTAAAGTGCTAGCCAACTGTCTCATTTACTTAAATCTATTGTCAGAATACATTGTAGCAATGCTCCCGCCATAATAAGTCACACATCTGAATAAAAAGAAAAACCCCAAACCACACTGATCTCAGTGATAAAAAGGCATCCTAGCAACCAAAGAAATATTTTCCTTATTTCTTCTTTATTCTCCGAAACCATCTAGATCTAGTGTTTCTTAGCCTCTGTGAGTGCGTTTTTGAGTGCATTGAGCTTATTTTTTTGTGACACTTGGTAATTTAAAAAATGTTCAAAAGCAGAAACAAAGCCCTGAGCTGGCTCCTTCCGATCCTCCTGCAGACAAAAGGATTTTGCCTTTGCTTCTGCTGGCGAGGGCAGCCAAGCAGTACAACTGATGGGACAAAGCTACCAGACACTGGGGGCCATCCCCAACGGAAGGGCTGTCTGGAGGGGGCAAACCCGAGAACAGTTGTGATCAGTCTCACTGAACAAGTATATGCATCTCCAAGGATAGCAAAGACTGAAGATTGCTGCGGGTGGATGAGGAGAAAGGAGATAGATACAAGTCCATTAAATGAAGCATTCTGGGGAAAAAAACAACCACCCCCCATTTCTGAGCTTTTCTGGGTTAACCATTCCCAAATGTTCCTGCTGCTCTGTGTGCTAAGGGGGTACTCCCCGTTCTGCAGAACAGGTGATGCCACCTCAAGTAACAGGCTGGAAAAACAAGTAGTGCTGAAGGCTGGCAAGACCTGCCACTGGAAGATCTCAACATCCTTAAATCTTTAGGGAACCAAGCAGGTGTTGGCTGGGGCCACCACTGTCCTAAAAGCAGACTGGAAAGCAATGTACAGATGGGACCTACTACCATCCACTGCCACACCAATCCCCTGGGGAGGAGGAACATGGTCCCAAGCTCATACAATGTGCCTGCCAACATCCATATGGACCCTCACCTACCCTGGCCCACAAGTGCTGCAAGGCAGGAGAGAGACCAAGGAGCTGTGTATATCCTGACCTCCTTGTCTTCCTCATCCTGGTGCAGAGGGTGGGGGGCACCTGCAAGGCACACCGAGCTTTCCCAGTAACCTCTGTTGGTACAAACCACTCTTCAACTGTTTCCTGGCTCTCCACCGCACACGCTGAACGCTGAAGTCTCTTTGTGTTCTGCACACACCATGAGAACACTTAGCACCAGCAGCCTTTTGGAACTGTATTTCATCTCTGGAAGAAAGCCACGGAGAAGCCTTACCCTGGGGTGAAACATCTCACAACACACTCTTTAACAGGCAACTTCCATTCTCCCCACTGGCAGGCAGGACACGGGTGCATGGTGACTCAAATCAACCCTTAGGCAATGAGTAACCAGTTGTCCTCAAGTCTGTACTTAGGCACCTGAATTAATGGCCCGGCTTTTCGAACGTAATGAATATTTGCAGTCATGTGCATGGATGCTCAGCACCAGGAAGACACATTCAAATTTTATTTGACCATAAAGCTACAATGACAGTGGCACAAACTTCTCCCTCAGCTGTAACAGCTTGAAAAGAAGCAAGTGTTCTGGCTTAGTTTTCCAGTGACCAACACAGTTCACAAAGGAAACATGTCTATTATGTACCGATAAGTCTCCCAGCATCTTTAAACACAAACCTCTGGAACAAAACCCCTACTGTTCAGGTGCAATGGCTGAAGAAAAAGTTTTGCTCTGATGAGCAGATCTGAACTTCCCACAGCATTGTTTCCAGGGAATATGCAAAACTTCAGGGCGTTCCAATGACATCCTTGAAGGTGTCACAGAACCCAGGCCCTCTGCCAAGTTCTCGTTACACTGACGCACACACGCAGTCAAACAGCCTAAACAACCCAGGCAGTATCTGTGGAAGGATTTCATAATAATCTATTTCATTAGCATTAGGCTTGCCAGGTCAGGGCTTTGCCAGGTGGGGAAGGTGACTCTCAACAGGCCACTGAAAGACTTTTGCTGAAATTCTTTCATGTCTACCTAAAACACTTCATGAAGTGATGTAGGGAAAGTGTTAAAGTCTGTTTCGGATCTACCGCTCTTGTAAGACCACAACCTTAGAGTTAGGCTAGCTGGCTAACAGAGTTACAAATTCCTGTCTTCTACCCTGGGTTTTGCTGTTGCTTTATTCTGCAAAGAAGGGTCAACAAATCCCTTCCTACAAGAAAGGTTCTCTCTCTTACACAGCGGTGAAGATAATGTAAATTAGTGTAAAGAAAACATCAGATGAAATCTCCTGCAAGTGCTGTGGCATTGCTGTGATTTGCTTACAATGGGCAAAGGACCTCGTTCAAGCAATAGATTCCTTTTCAGTGTAACCTCAATACATTTCTCCACAAGCTAGCATGAAATATTTAAAGCAGCAAATACATTTGCCATTCAAAACTCCCTGCTATACACTCGTGTTTTCCAGAAAGAGGAAGGGATGTGTTTCTCAGCCATTGCCAGCCTTTATTCCTGAATTTATTACCTCAGAAAAATAATACATGTATTTTACCTAAGTTTTGTAAGGACATGTAGGTCTGAAGCCTAAAGCATAGTTTGAGTTTTAATAAAGAAGCTGGATAATGAAATATTAAATGTTTATACAGATGTAAATTTCTGCTTTTGAGGAATTCCATGGAAGCAAAACAGTGCAAGCAGGAAATTGTGAGCTATTATCAGAGGTGGATTTGTTCATGTGCCTTACGCTGATCCACTAAACTAGAAATCTTTATTCTCTCTTGTCACTAGAGAAAGATTTCATTTGGAGTTTAACCTCATTTCCCACAACTGTGGGAACAGAAAATTAATCCATTCCATCTCAGAGGTTCTCCTGCCCTACTGCCCTGGCAGCTCCCCTCAACAGGGGAGGTCTCACCTGCCTCCCCCTGCAGAAAGGGAACAGGTCCCCTCTACAGGGAAAGTAGAGGGCAATCTTCATTGTCCTCAAAGATGGGTGAGGATTTTTATTAAATCAGTTAAACTTTGCTTTCCAAGTTCCCTGTTCTGCAAGGGCACTGGAAGTTTTTGAAGGCATTAAAAATTTTCATCCATTTCAGGTGATACTGGAAATTTCTGAGCGACTGTGTAATTAATCCACACTATTCAGCAACTCACAAAAAAGAATTTATTGTGCCTCTAGGAATGTTATAGCTCCCTCTTAAAAACCCAGCGAGACCTCTGGTCACCTACGCTGTGACAACCTCCAGCTTCTGTAGTTTTTGTTGGCACTGCCAACAGCTGCCACACCAAGTATTGATCAACATGACACCGAGAAAAAGGTGCTTCTTCAGGCTCTAGAAAAGGCAAGGAGAAGAGCAGCCCAGAGTGCCAGGCAGGCAGCAAAGCCAGGACCATGGAGACAAGGGGACTGGGTAGCTAGACAATGGAAAATATCCTTCAACATCTCAGCTGCTTGAAAGTCCTTGGTGTTCTGCTCATAGCCTGCTCCTGTCACCTTTTGTTCAAGGTTTTCCACCCGCATTCCCTCTTTGCGGCTCACGGTTCCCTTACTGCATTGGCACAGAAAGGAAGGAGGCTGCTGGCAGAAAAAAATGTCAAGGTCTTAACCCTGTTCAACGTACAAAGAGGATTTTAGACCAGACTGATTTACTGATTGCAGGAATGTTTTCTTTTTTCTTATTATTATTATTTGTTCTTATACTGATTTTTCAAGAATTTCTGTGTAGTTCGCTTTGCATTTATGCAACACCGTTACATGGAAAATTTATTTTTTGCGGCATTTTTAGCCAATTAATGCCTAGAACAATTAAATTTTTTTGAGTAAACACACACATGTACACACATACACAAATGACAGGAAAGACTGAAGAACAAATACTTAATTTTGCCACCAAAACATCTTTTTATGTCTCTGCTGCTCTGAGAGATGAAGTTGCTTTTTTAAAAAGGGACAAAATGAACCCCAATAGCCACTCATTATGACTGCAATGTCTTTCAACTTCAGTTTTAAGAAAGATCTCAGCTTCAGCACTGCTCTGTAGATGATCACTGCCACAGGCAGCTCCAAGGAGATGCTCAGCAATTAACGGAGGAAGTCCTGTGTGTCCTGCCTCTCCCAGGCCACCTGGGCATGAAGCTTCAGCAGTTACAAGATGGTACAGTGTTACACACAGAAAGCTCTGTTTAAAGAATATTGCATACAAGAAAGAAAATAAGAAAATATTAGCCCCTCTTAAGCACTTAATTCTAGGGTAAGGCTGAGACTGTGGATCCCAGGCAGGTGTCCAGCTCTCTTCAGAAGGCGGGGTGTTTCCTCCTTGTTAGCCTCATGATCTTGAGCAAACCCTAGATCTGGGGTTCCTGACTTCTCACAGGAACCAGGAACTTCTGTAGGCAACAGAGCCATGAGATACTAAGCTATACAGCATCTACACCTGAGGTAGCCCCCTGGACTCCACTCGACTACCTGGGATCCAGCATTCTGGGGAGCAACAGAACATAAAGTTATTCCCATTCCCTACAACAGACTAAACCTTCCATTTTCCAACAAACCCTTCCTTTCCAATATTCAGTGTAAGACTGGAAAATAAGGTAATATTGTAAGTGGCAGAGTATAGCTCACCCTCCGTATAGTACCGTCAAAAGATTAGGATGATGATTCCCCTTTTTTTTTATTTCAAGTTTGTTGGTTTGGTTTTCAGTTTGGTTGCTTTAATTTTAAACACTAATTTGTTTATCCACAAACATCTAAGACAGTTACCAAGAGTGTGACAATTTACTCACTGTGTGCAAATGACACATCAAATCCAAATTAAATGTGTTATTTTTTCAATAACATCAAGCCCCACGGCTCAACAGAGCATGTGTGATGGCTTCGTTAAATTCTGAGAGCAGTTTTTTCTCCCAAACACGTGCAGTTGTGTGAGGAAATGGAGCCACGACAGTATCTGAAAAAATATACCAGCAGGAAACATTACTTTTTATATGATCCAAAGAGAACTTAAAAACAAAGGAAGCAACCCATCAGCACTGTGGTTAAATTAAACACATTTAAGTAACCACCTATTCAAATGCACTTTTAAAAGAATTAAGTATTAGAAGAAGAAAAAAAGTGTGTCTTTTCTACACTAAGGGAAATACTTGAAATATTTTGGTTTGTTTTTTTTAGTATCCTAATATTAAGGTCGATTCCAAGGGTCTGTGCCACAGCACTAAACATAAGGTACCCATGAAAGTCTCAAATGTCTGAGTGAACAGAGGCAGATAACAAATTAAAAACCTGGTTATAAACTATCATCATTTTTTATGCAACTCTGAGGGAGGGACCACAGATTAGGATTAAGGCCGACTCATAATAAACCACATGCAAACTGGCACCAGAGGGAACATGTGTGCCCCAGAAAAAACACAAATATCCAATTTATATGCATAAAAAATAAGTCGGAGAGATTTAGAACAGCACTAAACATTGCCAACATTGCATTAGGAGCCACATTAATAATGTCTGATTTAATGCCAGAACTTCACGGTTAGGAGTAAGTTTGATTGTTGCGAGAGGAAGATCAAATTTAAATGACTTCTCAGTCTGAGTAAACATCGTAAGAATGTTAAATCTGACAATATAAATAGCAATTATTTCATTGTACATACGGGAAAACTTAAAAAGAACTTCTAAGCCTATGAGGGAATACCCACACTAGAGTGTTAGAAGGTATCCAGGCAATTTAGCTGTTCATATGAACATGCTCCGTGTGAGTCACTCAGGAACCAGTCAGCTATTTCAACCCAACTTAGGGAAGGGACAGGAGAAACAAAGTTATCCCATGTGCCATGTGCCAGCAAGGAATTAGATAGGGAAGAGAGAACTTAGGAAGGTCCCTGCTGGATGAGGGAGTGCTGTGTTGAGCACGCTCCCTAAGAGACATAAAAGAATCCATAATATAATGAGCATTTTTGTTGCCAGTTCAGCAGTTGCCAACCCCAGCAGCATCTGTTTCTCTCTACAAACTACAGAGAATCAGGCTTGAGCAGCTCAGACACCGACATCTACATACACATAGAGGAAATGCCTCCTATGTCTCTGGGAGTTTTAGGGGAAGCATAAAAAAGGAGATGGCTATGTGGGGGTCAGGGACCCCCTACTTCAAGGAAAGAAGTTCTGCTATGGGCACAAGTTCCCCTTGAACAGGTCCCAGGCTTCAGCCCGATCAATTCACCCAAAGAGCAGGCGTTTAGCTGAGAGAGACACCCTTTTCTCTCCTCACAGCTGCATAAACTTCTGTGTTACACCAGTGATTTAACAGTAGCTCGGTAGCTGGAAGCCCTGTGCCACTTCTCTGGCTTCAGTCTCATGAAAGATTCAACGGCTTGTGTCCAGTGCTAGATGGCACACAGAGTTTATCAACAACATCAGCCCGGGCAGGAAGGTTATGCTGCACACAGCACTTTGCAGACACACAAAGCAGATAAAAACATCAGGCGCCACTTCACCAAAGAGCAGGTCTCCACCGCCATCAGAGACATTCCTCTTCCTAGCAAATTCAAACATGGAGGCACATTCCTTTCCTCAAGCTAAAGGGTTTGTGGCCCTTTTGACATACCCGATTTGTTTACTTAATGCCACCCAATCAGTTGTCAAACCAGACTGAAGAACTCCAGCTTGTATTAGAGCACGTGTATAAAGCCTGCAGAGTAGGCAGATTGTCTCCAAGCATCCCTCATCAATGCTTCATGAGACCCACCAGCCTTGAGACAGTTATGGGCTCTACTTAGCTCTATTTGTTGTCAGTCAATGTTATTTACCCACTTTAGCCTCTGGCCCTGTTTACACTAAAGGCAAGTAGTGTTTGACACCACTTACCCTTCACAGAAGATGGTTTGGTGGTTGGCCAAAACACAACCTCAAGCACAAGGAGTGACTTGCCTCCCGTGTTCAGTTGATTAAGGCTGGCTCCGCACCACCGCGGCCACACCACAGGACCCTTGTGAGCACCCCAAGGGCAGAGGCTCCTGCATCCTTTAAACTTCAGTCAAACAGCATAAGCACTGTACCTGGAGCAAACAGTTTCATCTTTTCTTACTAAAATTCTCAAGAAAATGTCTTCTGAAATAAATGACACAGACCATGGTGCCTTTCTCCAGCTTAAACCAAACATCATTGGAAACGGTGTATAGGATGAACACAGTCCAGTATGGCACCTTCCCTGATCTCAACCCTCACATCTCTCTATGATTTGGTAAAAACAGGCTTTCAGGCTCCATTACGTTTCTTGTTGCTAATTGTGTGTTTGACTGAAGTTGGTGCAACACACTACAGGTGGGGAAAAGCAAAGGGTTAAGTACTTTAATAAGAAAAGGGTATGTGATATCAAGTGTCCAACTATGAACACACAGTCTCCCCCGGCATGCAGCATCAGGTCCCAAGGAAAAGACCTCAGTGGAAAGTCCCACTATGTCTTAATCATGTGCTCAACGTGCCCCTTATTCCAAATATCTTTCTCCTGTCTACGCAGTGAGAGTTAAGACTCTTCTGGAACATTGCTCTCATTGTACACAATAATTGCTTCTTACTGCAGCAATTATTTTTACAGAATATATTCCACAAAAAAAAAAAACCAACAAAAAAACAGTTCACTCAGTTCAAGTTCTAGCCCTACATTATAGATGCAAATGAAAGCAACACATAGGTGAATTTGTATTTCATCAGCAAACTAACCCTTCACCAACTTTTCATTGTCATTTACTGGCTTGAACAAATATAAATTTAAATGCAGTTAATTAGATAACAGCCTCTTAAAGAAATGCCGATAACTTTTCTTGTGCTCTGAAATGACATAAAGGATTAAAAAAACCCCACTTGTTGCAATGTGCCTTAGGTGTCCTTTGCTAAGCGCCCGTGCGGACGCAGGCAGAGGACAGACAGAGGCAGCGTGCTCACGGTGGAAGCCAAACGGGAATATTTTACTTCCAACAACTCACAGTCTGAGTTCAACTCTCTCACAAAGCACAGTAGGTTCACATGCACTAAGCTACAGAGCCAGGATACATCTCCAGGGCGGAGATTTCTGAAGTTCTGATTTCCCCAGTTAGCAAGCTGTAGTTGAAACATTTAATTTTTTTAAATCTGTCTTTTTAACTATTCTTGTTTTCTGTTGTTATTAATATCGCCTGCTTAAAGCATAGTGCTTCACTATTTTATAACAGACAAGGATTACTCTGTCTCCAGCAGTAAACACCAAGCCAAATCACATAAAAAACCTACAAGCCCAGGTAATGGATAGAATGGACAGGCCCCTTGCAAAAAGTCACAGTGAAGTGGTAAATCACTGTCAGCGGATGGCTGAAAGAGAGCCATGTTCATAGACCTTTATTCAAACCAAAATCCAAATTAGATGAAAGGGGTATAGCAAAGTGGCTACGTGTTCCTCCTTCCCAGCCACAGCAAAGATTAGGTCCCATCCTGCCTCTTCCCAGACCTACCCCACACCTGCCTTGCACCTCCTCAACTAGATCTCCACCGTACCAGTGTTCATCCCTCTCCTTGCGGAGTACCCAGCCCTTCCCAGTGTACAGCCAAGTCCCTCCTCTTCTACAGCCTGCAGAAAAACCTTCCTCACTTCTCTCTTCTGCCTTGCTCCATATCCTCTGCTCTAAGTCTCTCCTAAATCACTGCACAAAAGCACAGTTTGGAAGGGACCTTTGAGGATCATCTAGTCCTAGCCCTCTGCTGAAGTGGGGCCAATGGCAGTGGGTAGCTTGTAGTCACATCCACCTGGATTTTGAATGTATCCAAAGATGGAGACTGCACAGCCTCTCTGGGAAATCTGCTTCAGTGTCTGACCATCCACAGAGTTAAGAAATTTTTCTCATTTGGAAAAATTTCCTGTGTTTCAGTATGTGGCCATCGGCTCTTGTCCTGTCACTGTGCCCCTCCTGACCCAGACTCCACCATTCTTTGCTGTCTCCCAACCAAAATACCTTTTCTACTCAGCTAGAGGTCCCTTGATTAAAAACAAGGAGACAACAACATACACAATTTATTTAAATAATGTTGCTCAAAGCAGATGCCCACATAACCTTTTTATCCTCCTTCCTTTTCCTAAAATCAAAAAATCACAGTTTTGGACATGCTTTTGGAATTAACCTCGAATTGAAACTCAGCCTTAACAGCTGAATATTTTTCAGACTTCTGTAATCTGCCCAAGACTATTCATGCAAGAAAAGTATTCTGCACATCACTGCATTTGAGGTAAAAAGACATACAATAAAGTCAGCAAGTTTTAAGGAGACGGAAGTCTGGATTTGAAAACCCAACATTGTGCCTTCTCCTAATGCGGAGCCACTGAAGCATAAACACAGATGTCTGGGAGAAATACTTTATAGTGAAAACTTTAACAAACAATCCATGACTTTTGCTAAATTAAGTCCCCAGTAATGCTAATTATCAGACTGAGCTATGCTCAAGTGTATAATAAATAGATTTTAGTACATTACTAAATATTAGTTATAAGCCAGACAAAGTGTGTCTTTGCTTTCCCCCTTTCAGCATCTTAAAAAAAAAAAAACCAACCTGAAATTGCAATATTAACAGGCCTCTTTTGCAGACCTAATAGTACAGAAGTAACTCAATTTCAGCCTAAGGAAAAAAATGTGTTGTGAAGACCTGACTAACCATTTCCCTATCCTCAAGCCCAATGAAACAGATTGTTTCAGGCAGTCCTGAAGTTTCCGCAGATCCAGAGTTCATTAGAGCCTTTGATTTCATATCCTCCCAAATCAAGGGTCTGGCCATAATGTACTTCAGGTTATTGCACAGTACATGACAGTAGTAGACAGTAGTTCAGAAACAAATAATGTTTATATTTTTTGAAAATTACAATGCTTTTTATTGTTTCTTGAAAATAATCAAACAACTGATGTAGTTATTTGCCTTCATTGTGAAATGATTGAGTTTCTGAATTACCTTGATTTGAGGCATCACTGACCTCAAAGAAAAATGTGATTTTCTCAATAAGTCTTTATTTTTTTCTACCATTTCATAGATGAATTACATTGTTGTCAATGAACAAAATTTTTCATCCTCTTAAGATGCATCATTTCAGCTCAGGGTGGATATTGAAAACTGGGTTGTTTCATATTCTTTCACAATCAAAGAAATCCATACTTCTCCTGGCAATACCACCGCATAAGTACATCACTTCTGCAGCAGCCAACTATGGATCTCTGTCTTTCTTGGCACCAAAAGCTCACAAACCTATGCCTTTAAAAGCTCTACTGGAGCTGTTTTATGACCCCCTTCAGTTGCCTGCAGTTGTGGCCCAGCACCGCTACTCCCCTTTACACAGAATCACAGAATATCGGGGATTGGAAGGGACCTTTGAGTCCAAGATCATTGAGTCCAATCCCCCTGCCAGAGCAGGAACACCTAGATCAGGTCACACAGGAACACGTCCAGACAGGTTTTGAATGTCTCCAGAGAAGGAGACTCCACCACCCCTCTGGGCAGCCCCTTCCAGTGTTCTGTCACCCTCACCATGAAAAAGTTTTTCCTCATATTTAAGTGGAAC
>VXBJ01002759.1:42899-71414 GCA_013400055.1 Nycticryphes semicollaris | reverse complement strand
CACTTGTCCTTGTTAAATTTCATTAAATTTCTCTCTGCCCAGCTCTCCAGCCTGTCCAGGTCTCTCTGGATGGCAGCGCAGCCTTCTGGTGTGTCAGCCACTCCTCCCAGTTATTGTTTTTGCAGCAGCCACGTGCTCCCTAAACTTGTGTGAGTCTGTACTCCTTAAACCCACCTTCTGGTATTCACTCTCCTGAGCAGCGTGCAGGGAACCAGGACTGGGAACACACCTGGCTGAGTAGAACATGGGGAAGAACCATGTTCAAGGGTCCCCACTGACTCACAGCCATCTCTGCCTGGTCTGTGGGATCAGAGGGTTCCCTTTGCCGGGGGGGCTATTAATGCAGCAAATATAGTCATTACCAAGCTAACTATTTTTAGGTAGCCTTTGGTCAACTTTATACCCCCCCCACCCCGGCTACATGTCAGACCAACAGATCTAACACACTGTTCTCTAAACAGGCAGAAGTCAGCTGTTGGCTAAAATACCCTTTAGATACCAACAGACTGGACGTATAAGCTGTTCTTTTCACAACAGTACAGTCCTTATGGGAAATATAAACCATCCTTTCTCATTTCAGTGATGGCTGAAGTAATTTATGAATGAAGTTTGAAAAGAAATGTAAGGTTCTGTAGATTTAAAAAGGTGCTGCTTACATGGGACCAGAGTACTCCCATCTCAAATGACAAGAGTTGGTTTCAAGGCACAAGGTATTTCAGGGAAATGTAGCACAATCCCACAAAGGTGGACCTAGTGAACTCCCACTGTGGAGGGAGAACTCACCAAGTGTCTTCCACTCACTCTAATGCTTTTGCCCTTTTACCTATTTTTTAATTTATTTATTGCATAGAGTTTGCTGTCTTGAAACTGTCAGCAGGACATTGGAAAGGCTTTTACCCTTTCAAAGTCTCACCTAACTGCTCCCACGCTCAAAGGGAAACCATTTTTCTTTTCTCTTCCATCCCACAACTCTTAAGACTCCTTTCTACAACCTGCACAACTGACAGGAAAATGTCGACAGCAGAGTGCAGTGAGTCCCTGAACACCCCCCCCTACTTCCAGATCCCGATTCTGGGTAATAGCTTCCCAAGAGCTCCAGCACAGTGTCTATTTAAAAGCTTCAGACCCTGCCAGAAGGAGCTGGGTTGTCAAATTTCAAATCTGTGCTCTTTACACAGTACTTAAGATACGTTTCTGCAGTAATAAATATTAGTTCTCCTGAGTGACAAGCACTTGCCCTTTACACAGACATGACTGAAGCCTTACAGAGGTCTTCCTCTTTGTGCTCCTATTCCTCACTCCTTTCTAGTGCAGACACGGCTTTTCTCTGACTGAGGAAAGGAACTAGTCACCACTCAAGGAACAAGGGAAAAGCACCCACCCTGCCAGGGTCCAGAGATTCCTCATCAACCACTGTTGCTCACCCTACTGCCCAAAAAAAATCATCACACCATGCCATGGAGCCCACCTCCACTACCCAGATAGGACCTAGCTATCCCAGTTTTTCCAGATTCCTGAGTTTGCTTTGGCAGGGAGCTAAAAAAAAAAAATATCCATGAGTTGTTCTTATCATAATTCACCTTCACAGGTCTCCAAGGACAGCAAAAGCTGTGTGTGAGAAATAAGAAGCTAATGAAAGCACTGTGCAAGAGATTGTCCACTGTGGCCACAGCAGTGCAATACACCGCTCTTTCCAGCAAATACTGAAGGAACTAAGCTAAATATTTCTGGATTGCTGCATGGCAGTGATCCACACAACAGGCCAGGGCTATTTTATGTGTCAGCCAAGACTTTTCACTGCTACAGGGATGTACTTGCATTTGCAACACCTTTTTATCTAAAATCCTTATGGGACTGCAATGGGCAGCTGAGCTTCAAGGACCAGGCTCTGGTGAAAAGCCAGAGCAATCCAAACAGGCTGCAGAGACGTGCTGGGTACGCAGGAGAGACCGGGGTGTGAGCACAGGAGAAGACGAATGGCAGGAGACAGAAGCAAGTTTATGGAGTATCATGGTAGGGAGGATCATCCATCCCTCTCTGTGTGATCACGGCTGCAAGAGCCACATCCTGTGAGCCAAGAGAGCATCAACAACAAACCTCCTCCAAACCAGCAGGGCTGTCAGAGGAATTTTCCCACAGTAAGGATCACATTCATCGCTCCGTGCCAGGAACAATATTGCATTGTAACATCCCCAGGATTCCAGCAGACAGAAGAACAAACATCCAACCTCAGCCACAAGGAAACTCTGAGAAGCAGCTGAAGTGATGAGAAGCATCGCTCCTTTGGCTGCGCTACTGCCTGGCAAGTATTTTACACGTTGACCACATGGCCAAGCACAGTGACATGAACTCAAGTGAGGAATGGAAACTAGTTCTTAATAAACCTTAAGTGGGTGATGGTCAAGCAACCAAGCTTGACCTTACCTGTGAATTCAAGGGAAAGCTGAAAAAGGCCAGAAACCCCCAGGCATCAGATAAAAGCAAGTGTCTTGACTTTACGGATGTATATGATCAAAAGGAAAAAAAAATTAAAAGACAAAACCAAACAGAAACATTGAAGAGCCTGAAGTGCCTTCTCTACCTGTACGATCTCACAGATCTGTCAGTGAGAACTAAACATGGTGATGGCCACAGAGACAACACTGCAGGCTTCACTGTTGAAAAAAATCCCTAATGTTTCCAATTATTTTCTCAGGGTACTTTATTTAAGTTTCCCTAACATGTGGTGAAGCCTACGTCCTCTTAAGAGTTAGACTTTTCTTCTTATCTGTACTGGTCACTGTTACTTTTCTTCCTACACATTTTTCAAGTAATCTTTCTCAGAATTCATATGAGAACAGGATTTCACAGCCACTCTGTTTTTCTTTCCATCTGGGACTGCTCTATGCTTTCTCACAATCCTTACAGCAGGAAAGCTGTAGCCTACATGGAGAGGAAAGCATAAATTATGCTATGACAGGTTTATAAGACTAATTCTAATAAATATCTCTCAGTAGCCTCCTATTCACTGTCTCCTTAGAAGAGAAAGGAGGGTTTTTCTGCTGACAGCATTTTCACCTGTAGCAACATCTCATGGAAGCACATGAATTTCAGCGACACTTTGTCAGGGAAGCCCAGACAGGCTTGCAGGCCAGGAGGAACAAGGAGGACCTCTTGGAGGGCCCTGGTCAGAGCACTGGCCTAGGATAAGACACACCAGTTTTGACCCTATTTGATGAGCAGATGCATTCTATATACTTTTTTTTCACTGTGAGCCAGGCTTTGATCAAAGCTTCTTCCCCCACCACACCCTGCTCTGGCCAATTCTAGTGACCCGAGGCCAGGCAAGGTGGAGATGTGAAGCAGGATACCCATGTCCCGAGATGCAGCCACCAGCACCAAGCCCAGCCCAACCCACTGCCCAAAGGTGTCCTGCATTTTCTTTCCTCATTTCAGGGTGTTTTGTTTGAGTGTGCAGAAGTCCAAAACCCACCTGGATGCAGTCCTGAGTAACATGCTCTAGGCAATCCTGCTTTAGCAGGGGAGTTAGACTAGATGATCTCTAGAGGTCCCTTCCAACTCTGACAATTATGTGATTCCATGAAAACACCACTCAAGGCTCTTTTCAACAGGACATATCTTAATTCCATCCTACCTACCACCACTGGATTTTTGTTGAGGAAAAAGGCCCTCAAAGTCCACATGGCAGACAGAAATAAATTAGGACCCTATATGGAGAAGTGTCCAGTGCTATCAAAACCACCATACCATGTGCTCTGCATGTGGTAGATCCATTTTTCTGTCAGTCATCCTTTCATGATTGTTTATTGTCCTGTTCTTATTGTTTCAAAAAATGTTGCATGCATTACCTAAATGTATCTATTTAAATATTGTTTCAGCTGTGTCATTGAAACTCTTAGAAACTCATGTGTCTTTTTTTGAAAAAAAGACTTAAGTAGGAACATCTTTATCCAAGTACCATTGGCTTTCCTAGAAAGTCACACCACTTTTGAAAATAGGATTTAGATGCATGATAATGTGGAAGGAAATTCAAAGCAACTTCATTTTGGAGACATTAACCAGTCCAGTAGCTCAGCTGTACCACTGACCCATTCCTGGATTATTTGTTACCGAAGTCTCTTATCACTGGTATTCACATGAATACTGCAGAGGTCAGAGAGGTCTGAGTGTTCATGCTGTATAAATCATACAAACTATGAAGGTCTAGAATTAAAAACAGAGGCTGCAGGACGATGTCCAAAAGGTAGAAGCATTTAATAGCAAAGCATCTCGTGCAGCACTTGCAGAAGAGTTTCTTCCTACGTTACATTCGACATGTAACATATCAAATTATGGCTTTCTACCCTCAGACTAACTCCACTCTCTGTATCACGAACTTAGTACACAAAATAACTAAGAGTGAAAAGAACAACATTAAAAAAAAAAAGTTAAAAGTAGAATTAATCCAGTGATAGAATTCTTGCCACCTTAATCTATCGACTTTCCTTTTCCAACTATATAGAGAGAATTGCACCAACTTTCAGAAATAGCGAGAAAGTCTTTTAAGATTTCCCCTATGTGAGACGTGCAGCTGGACGTCTGCTTTGGCTCCCCATGAAATGCCTTTTACCCAGTGTCTCTGCACTTTTCCTTTTCAGCCCAAGCACCGAGTGTCTGACCCCACCCCCTACTTTTTGTTGTGAAACTGGAGCACGCCCAACATTTTTTCCTCAGTAGACAATTTATTTTTAAATCCATGGCTAAGAATGCAGCATAATATATTTTAAAACAAATGTTCTTAGTCATCATTTCCATAATATTTCAATCCCTTCACAGGAAATATGATTCAGAACAGCAACAGAATAAAAAACAACAGTTTTCTATTAGCAAGTGTCCACAGCTTTTCATTTCAAATCTCAGCAATAATAAAAAATGGCAGTAATAAAAACTTGGACAAAGACTGACTCTTTGCAATAGCACTGATCAAAAACTGGGGATCTGGCTAAAAGGTACATCATATTTCAGTGACACATAGTTGGTCAGCTACTGAGATGCACATTTAAATTATGTTGTCCATGATAGGGGCATGACAGACTATCCAGGTCTTCAATAGGAGATAATATAGGTCGCAAACTACACTGCTTTCCTCAAACAAATTCTCAGTGGTCCCAACTGGCCTGTTCTCCTAAGGACGGTTTTCTATCCCAGATGAGGAGAGAGAAGGTCTCCTATACCGTAATTCCCTGTTACTTCTGGCAAGCACACTATACCTGCACAGAAAATGAGATTAAATGCCTGGTACTACTAACAAACTGCATCATTCCTCCTCCTTTCCCCCCATAGCACTGACAAATAAAGGCACGTATGTTTTGTGTCAGTTATAAGGAGCTTAGATGTCAGGTCTGAAGTGTCAGGTTCAAATTTTAAGGTTTTGTAAATTAGGGTTTTATAAACACCAAGGCCCTGGAGCTACCCCATGAGTTCGGGCAGGTAATTTCAGTCACAACTATGAATTTCTCCTCGCTTCCCGGCTTACTGCATTACACTTCGGCACTAAAGTGGTCCTGCATAAAAGCAGATGAATCTCTCCACTGCACTTAGGGATCTAATATGTGTAAGATAGACTAAATGTATCTTACTACATGCAAATTGGAAATACTACTGCATGCAAATAGGAAATACTACTGCAAATAAATTTCCATTAAATTGCTACGTTTAGTCTTTCCTTTAGTTGAATTATTACTTTGGTTTTGCTCACTGTCATGATTTCTTATTTTTAAGTTCTTTCTAGTAAAACAAGTAGGAATAGGCTGTAGTGAACTAATTAAAGTCATGCTGCTACTTTTCATATTAAATTATTCAAAAACGCACACAACTTAGGTTCAAACCACAAATTCATGAGCAAACATGAAAACATACTTTTATTTATGTTGCCATGAACTTTTACCTATAGAAGCCAGTGAGAAATCAGCCGTTGATGCCAGGTGAGCAGGTCAGACCATTCAAAATAAAATGTAAAAGAGTAATGTCATCCTGGAAATAGATCAATTGTGTAAAAAAACCAAACAGGTGGTAATCAATACATCCAATGTATTAAGCATTTTCTCTCAACTCTGTTAAAAGGTTAAAGACAGTTATAAACAAGTTGTTTCCTAAAACTGGCTTAAAGGAGGCAGCACGGGCAGAATCATGAACCATATGTGATGTTCTAAAGCTATAGCATTTGCAGCCCCACTGACACCATGGTTTGTGAAGCAGAAAGAAGAGAATTTCTCTTAGAGAATACACTGCACCTGACAGAAAGTACTTGCAGAAAACAGTATCTGTGCCTTTGCCATGACTTCACTCATCCACAGACCAGACCCTGTTTGAGTACCTGCTGTACTCTGAGGAGGAGGGGACATGCATCTCCACAGACATAGCAGCTCCCAAGGATACCTACTTTCCATGGCATTATTAACAGGACATTAAATAAGAAAAGCAACTGCACTTCCACTGTTATTTTTGCAATTGGATTCCCTCAGAAAACCTGTTTGTCATCACTAATGAACAGGCTCTCAACTCATATTCCTGGCAGAATCCAGTGGTCTCAGACCCGGGGCTCAAGACCCAGCTTCCTGCAGCCCACAGGCATTTAAGGCAGATGTCTCCCAGACAAGGGGAATGGACGTGCCACTGGCCTACTTGTACTTACAGAGGATAATCTCTCCAAAGAAACTGGCTAAACAAAGCAAGGCTTCTAGTCAGAAATGTTTTACCTTGAAAAACAACATAAATCCAACACACCCTACTAGCTGGACCTTACTCCACCCTGGTTTACCCAAACCCCCACATCCCAACAGTCCTTCTTGCTTCTTCTGATTTTTGTCTGTTAGGGAAAAGGCTTCTATTCCTATGGGATCTCCTATTTTCAAAGGTATTTCTCATGCAGTTCACAGAGCAGAAGTCCATCTCGGCTCACAAGTGTAGCTGGCTTCTGTCGAATTGCACAAGGAGTCTTTCTGAAGACAGGGGCCTCACTGGCAGAAAATGACCACTGCAGCTGTATGGAAAAGCTGCTGAGTTGAGACAGTACCTTGCTGTGCCAGAAAACCTCCTCTAGCCCTGACTGTCCATGAAGTATCACATCTGTGCTGAGACAGAAATACTGTGAACCAAAACACAAGTTAAAAGTACCAATGGCTTTCATACACGGCAATGGAATTCCCAACTTTACACAGGGATATTTCACACGTGGTTTCAAACGTGACTAAAAGCTCAGGAGCTTCTCACTTACTGTTACATCAAGAGAAAAGTAACAGTGATGCCTTAAATTTCTGTTTCTGGTTAATGCTGAAGATGAAAAAGTACTGCTAAACCAATGGTAGAAAGAAGACAAATGTCTGGTAAAAATCTGTTAACCTAAAATAGAGCCCTATGTACTGATTTAAGATAAAGAAGCAGGATTTTTCAAACACACCTACTGTTTGGAAATCTCTTCAGAGATTATCAACTCTTCTAAGTCCATAAAAGCGAGCACAGAAGGATTTAAACTTGGCTTTAGAGAAAATTAGTAATGGAAAAATTCATCAAATGTCTACGTCATGCAAATTAAACAGTCAAAACCACAACACATAGTCAAGATCTTGTTACGGGTGAAACACTCCTGTGTATGACTTTACAAGGTCAAACTTTCAACATCTACATTTATCCCTAATTTCCAACACTATGAAACACTTTAGCACCTTGTTGTAAAGATTTTCCAAAATGCTGATTTCAGGATCGTAAAACCCTGGAATGGTTTGGGTTGAAAGGGACCTTAAACATCATCTTGTGTAACCTCACTGCCATGGGCAGAGACATCTTTCTCTAGATCAGTAGCTCAAAGCCCCGTCCAACCTGGCCTTGAACACTTCCAGTAATGGGACATCAAGAACTTCTTGGGCAACCTGTTCCAGAGACTCACCACCTTCACTGCAAAAAATGTCTTTCTTATATTCAATCTAAACCTACTCTCTTTCAATTTAATATCATTTTCCCTTGTCCTGTCACTACGGGCCTTGGTAAAAAGTCTTGCTCTGTCTTTCTTATAAACTCTGTTTATATATCGAAAGGCAGCAATAAGGTCTCACTGGAGCCTTCTGAACAACCCCAGCTTGCTCAGCCTTTCTTCACAGGAGAGCTGTTCTGGCCCCAGGATGAGAGATCAGAAGTGACACTCCAACAGGCACCACGTGTTTAATGGTCAGACAGTGGAAGGAGATCAATTTTTGCAGAGAGGACAACAAACAGTGAACCTCTTGGAGGGCAAAGATGTGGCCCAGAGCATCAGACCACCAGTTTGTTCATGTTCGGCTACATCAGTAACTTCATCTCAATGACCTTCCTGGCTGCCACATGCTACCCCTCTCCTCAGTTCATAAATCTCGACAAAGCCACGGAAAAAGAAGGATGATTCTCTAGCAGTAAATGAACTGTACAGACAATTTAGTTTTCGTCAAAGTAAATGGATTCGGGGCAGCTACAGAAGCAGTGACCAGCTTTGGGTTTTTTTCCTGGCAAGCTCTCCTTTAGCTTGAGTAAACACCTTGATACTTCACCAAACTTTGCAGCCTTTTCTTAGCAATTTGGGCAAGACATTAATTTCCTTAGACTTTGCTTTCAAGGACATGAAATTGGCTTTGCAACAACCCATGGTTACTCCCAAGGGCCTGCCAGCTTGGCCTTACTCTCCCGGTGACAATGACTCACCTAATACCTATTCACATCCAGCTTTCAGGGCTCCCCAGGTTGTGCAAGGAGCATCAGACAGAAGGGTTTGTCCGATGCTTCAACCACCTACAGAGCTCCAGAGGAACCTCCAAAGCATGACAAACTCAATCTGACAGCATTTTTAGTAAATAATGTTTTCCATTAGCTACAAGAGCTATAAAATTAAAGCTTCTGGTCAGTCAATGCCCTTCTGTTTCCATTTACGGTTAAGAATGCAAAAACTTGTCCATAATTTCTTTCCCAAACTCCCCTCAGCCTGTTCCAATTTTGGGACAGAAATCAGTCTAGTCAAAAATATTTTTAAACAATGTGGTTTATTTATAATCGGAAAAGTGATCTTAGTAATCATCAAAATTACTAGAAGTTACTAAATTTAAAACACAACGGCTGCATTTTCTTCTCTCCCCACACAGAGCTACAGATTGAGCAGAAAGTCTGAGCGCTGCTGTACACAGCTCAACAGAATCCCCTCCCTCCATGAACAGCTGCAGCCGAAGCCAGAAAAAAAAATCCAATAAGCAAAAAAAAAAAACCCAACATCCAAACCAACCAAACATACACAATGTTAGGAATGGCAAAGAATATATAGTCTCTTTTATGTAGTGTAGTTCACCTATGCTTTATGAGTACTATCACTCAATCCAAAAGAGATGATTTATACTGAGACGTAGCAGTGAAAACAAAAATTGTAAGATTAAAAAAAAATCAGTGTCGTTTAGTCACGTAAGAATTAAACTAGAAGCGATACTGTCTGTGTATGTAGAATAAAGAAGGAGAATGGCAAGAAAAGCAGCCATTCCATCAAATAAGGGACAAGTTGAGAACGGTACAAGAAAACAGGCTTTCATTTAATGTACTTACAACAGTCACTATGAAAAGATGATGCTGAATTCAAGAGCTAATAAATTCAACATTGAAATTATAGTAAGATTATCCAGAAGAGTAACAAAAGGAAAGCCAAGTGGCATGTGAAAGTAAATTACAGATGAAGGAGAGGCAGATTATGATTGCCATCTGCTCATTAAGAGTTATTTTACACTGTCTGCTGCATCTGGTATTATCCGTTCTCAGAAAACATACAAATACACCAACTTCCCACCTCCTCTAGGACAACACTAAAAATGCCCCGAGTGACTCTACCAGAGCAGTTTACATGTTCTGCATAGTTTCTAGAGCACAGCCTGCTGGCACACACAAAAACTCCTATGCTGCTCCAGAACTTCAAGACCACATTAAATGCCCTGCTTTACAGATAACGGGAAATTTATTTCCATGATTTGCAGAGTAACCTGAAGAAGCTTTCAACATGTATTACATTATGTTTGAACAGCAGACTGTCTTTTCTTCCCAAATTAGCACCGTAATCTGTCACACTTACTGCAGCTATGTGACACTCTGCAAAAGCAAGACTAAGGCTGTGGTCTGACAGGTATTTCTGGCTGCAGGTCGGGCGCTAAGTGCTTTTCCACTGCCAACGCCTGTCGTCACCGCTCTCCCTTACCTGAGGTACCTCCCAAAGCTCTTCTGGAATAACAGCGTGGCACTCCATCTATACCCCAGCCCTGCCCGAGGGATGAAGGTCACAACCACAACCAAGCAACACAGCTGTTACACAAAGCGCTCGAGTTAACCAAGATCACTTCGCCTCGCCACATCTGTCCAGCTGCACGCCTGGTTTTATGGCACAAGTCAGGCGGGCACCAGCGATGAGGTGTTTCCCATAGCACGTTTCAAGCTCATTGGCTTTCACGCTGAATGACATCTAACCGTGACTCAGTTGGTTTTTCCTCTCTGGGCTCCCAGGTGTGGTAACACCTAGGTGTTAACTGAAGGAAACAGCCAGGGATTCCTTTGCCTTTGGAGAAATGTTAAGATTTTGCCTCCACTAAGATTTTACAGCAGTACTGCGAATGGGTGTTAATTACATTGCATGAGGGAGAAAGAGAGAAAAATCACTGTTTTGGTAATGAAGAGACTGCTTCTCAATAATCTCTGGATGCCAGTCTCCAGCTTATTAAGCATGATTTCCCATTCTCCTATACACAACACACTGAACTCATGCGGCTGATCACTGCAAATGAACTTTCATGGCAATTAAACCTCATCCTTCCTGTCTATTTATTTTCCATGAAAGGACCGCTCCCAGGAAAGCAAACAGCCTAGTTCCAAGCCTGAGTAGAAGAAATTAAAATATATGCTAGCAAATATGCAATACATTTTCATTATCAGCAATGGCTCCTCCAGGATTTCACAGAGGATGCAAGCATGGAGAGAAAACTTTATCTTCTCACTCTCCCCACAGAGCTAGGCATCAAAAGCATTTCACATAAATTTGTTTAAAAATTGTAAAGAGAAAGTGACAGATGGATTTTGAACCCTTTCTGTATCACTGTGTTCCTTCCTGTGCCGCACAACTTGGGAAGGGGCCACGGTGACACGACTGAAGCAAGAGAGATGTAAATTGAAACACAAGTGGAGGAGGAGTGTGAGAGAAATTTATCACTCATTTGAGATCTGGAGAGCAAATGAGAACTTGACACTCAAATGATATTGGGTAACACTCGAGAACTAAATCAGGCACTATTTGGCTTTCTCTTTACATATGAAGAATTGGTTTTCAAACAAAATATGTAGTGAGCCCCACTCATGTTTCACATTCACTTACCTGTTCTCAGTTTCAGATGTTACAATACCATTGGACAAATTTAGCTGTTAAAACTACTTCCATAGAAAGCAAGTTAACANTTTTAACTTCTGACCTTGCCATTGCTGTGTGGGACTAGAAGATGGGATAAGCTAAAGAAGGGCCAAGGGCTTGTCTACCAAGACAGGTATTTTTCAGGAGTCACTGCCCTTCCAATATACATGTAATTTTATACCATGTTAAATCCAAGATAGGACAAGGCTGAAATATATATTATGCAGAGATGTAAGAGATGACTAACCGGAACAGAACATCCAGCCCTACACTCTTGACTTTCAGTGTGAGTTGTTGATAGCCATAGAAATTTATTTGCTTATATTCTCTTTTTGAAACCTCTCTAAAATCTTAGTTAAGCTGCTGACTTAACAGACAGTAACAAGTACTTCGGTTCCATTTATGAGTATCTGTCACAAAAGCACACCACAGCTGAGAATGCTCTTACTCAAATACTTTACAGACAAAAAATCTGACTATTTAAATTGCTTCTACCTAGTATGCCTCACTATTGGTCTCCTTAGCTGAGGCGGTCCTTCGCTTACAACAAGCCATGCACACACAAATCACTTTAATAACCACAAAGCTGGTGGGGACCTGGCATTACAAAACACTGAGACAGGCTCAGCACTTTGCAACCTATTCTAAACCATACCTGCAATACTATTTTTCATCTTTTATTGCTTACATTTATCTTTGGTATGTCTGGATAAATCACATAAAGGTGGGATCTAGCATTTAATATACACAGCTGTTACCTGAGCCCCAGCCTAATTGAAATTCCCCAAAATAAGCTCGTGGATCAAATGCCAATGAAGCAGATGCAAGGTATTCCAGGGGCACCTGATGTTGAAGAGTCTGTTTTAACTATCTGAACCGCTGCAACTACCTACATTCTTCTGTTTTTAAATGATGCTATTGTGCATAAACAAAATATCAATGGCAGTCCCGAGAAAGAACACAAGCAAGCTAGAGAAGAAACTGAACGAGCTGCAGCCCAGTCAATTTGATTTATAAAAGAACAATCTGCTACACAATTCTTTTATCAAGGCAAACATAAGCATCAAAGGATAGAGATGACTCCTTTCCTAAAAAAAAAAAAAAAAAAAAAAAGATAAAAAATGTCTAATGCTAAAAATGAGCAACACACTTAGTCTTCTTTTATAAAGTTGATATTGAATCAAAATGGATATTTTTTAAGACTTGTATCAGCATCCAGTTACAGGTGCCTGACTGGATCAGATGAAGTGGGGCGACTGTGTAAAAAAAAATCCCAAGCATGATTTTTCCAGAGACTTAGAAATGACAGGCAGGGAACTTTTAAGTCTATAAAAATGCTTTGTGGCCTTAATTATTGAAGCAGTGGGTTGAGCAAAGGCAGGCAGGCCAGTAGCAGTTACCTCTTCAGTGTAAATTGTCCCCGTTGTCTTGAAGTCCACAGAAGCACTGGCACACAGATGAGCACCCATCACCACAACTGTTTCCAACTTGCAGTCTAGCTTATTTTGTGGTAATCACTTCAGGAAGACAAATATGAGACATCTGAAGTCAACAATCAGTCTTCTTGTCCTGCATTTTCCTTTTTTTTTCCTACTTAAAATAACCTGGCTTCATGGCAGTCACCACTGTTCGTTCAATTTACTGTAGCCCAGTACCTGGCTCTCATGGACCTCATCTTTCATCTGACCTTGTAAAAGCAACCTAGAGGGCCACCTCACAAGCAGACTTCTGAAGGTCAAGGGTTGGAATTGACTTCGCCTTACATCAGTTGTGGGATGAACTTACAACTGTATTTCTAACCATGACTGTGTTCAACTTAATACTTCCCCTCTGCAGAGAGCTTGATGCAATATAATGACTGTTATGGATCTCAGCTTGTGTATGAAGGGGTCCCATCTCATTTACATGTTCACTGCATGGGGCTAGTGTCATCGGACACTGATGACAACCCTTCATCAGGTCCCTGAGACACAATCAGACCTAGGTTTTTTTCAGAGGGCATTTCCCACAGGCTGCCGCCACCTCTCCTTGTCCCTGCATGCCTCCTGCCTCTTTAACAGGATGCCATCTAGTGCGTAAACTGTACATGGACTTTTCCCCTTCTGCCCACCTTACCCTGTTATCAAGTGCAAAATGTGTTTAAGGCAGGATGCAAGGCCCAGCTCAAGGGCCAGGGAAAGGACTGGAAGGCAAGTAGCAAAGACTAGGGGAAGAAAAATACCAACAAGCCAACAGTGTAGTCCCATTTGAACAGCAACCACCAGAAATGGAAGTGACTCAAATGCAAGTGCATTGGCTTCTGGTTAGTCTTCTGCATGATAAACATCTGCTGAATCCAAACTATCATTTTGTCCTCTTCGTAAACAAATTCAGTGAAACCTTTCTTACAAATTTACCTGCAACGTGCCAAAAGGTAATGTTAACGCCCTCTGTAAATAGAAATGCTGTTTATTTTGTCTGCTATAAATTAAAAGCAGAATTCAAACTGCAGACTGTTCTCATCTACCGCGATGCAGGACTGCAGTCGCCCAACACGAGGTGTCCATATTTTAATAACAACGTTGAAGACCTGGGTTGGCCAACATTCCTCTTGCTGAACAACAGCACTCACAGCAACCAAACACACAGTAACTAAATTTGTTTGAACTGGTGTGTATTTTTGGTTTGTTATTATTTTATGGTGTTCTCCTATCTCTCATTAATATTAACTTTTATTCCAAACTG
Organism: Nycticryphes semicollaris; assembly: GCA_013400055.1. Taxonomy (NCBI): domain Eukaryota; kingdom Metazoa; phylum Chordata; class Aves; order Charadriiformes; family Rostratulidae; genus Nycticryphes; species Nycticryphes semicollaris. The sequence continues at coordinate 57,262 of VXBJ01002759.1, read as the reverse complement.
ACAGCCTAACTTCCTGCAAAAGCAACGGCTATGAGACGCAGCACAGAATTACACCAGTGTACGAGTAAAAGGATATTGTGCCATCGTAGAGGCACATATTAGATTGTATGTCAGATATTTAGTTATTTTCTTACAGTTAGAAAAGCCCTTTCTGGTTTATTACTCTGCTTATTATAAAGAGTATATGAATAACCACATGTTAATAAGTAAACTGATGGCTGACTAAAGCATCTAGGTGACGAAATACCATGGGTGCTTCTGAAAACATTGCCCTGTGGATAGAACTCCAGTCTGCACATTTAAAATACGTACTCCAACTACAATAATGCTATAAACTGGAACAGAAAAGATACTTTTAACACCGAATTACTCTCACCTTGAACATGAAAGGTGGAGAGAAATCTAAGGAGGGAGGAGGGAAGGAAGAGGACGGAGTCCTTAGTTCAAGGGTGGGCTCAAGTTACAGCTATATGCTTCTACTTCCATACACACCTACAAATAGACGCAGAGAACTGTCTCACACAGACACATCACTATCTACTCCACCAACGTAATGGGTTTCTGATCCTTATGCAAGGAGAAAGCTTCTGAAGGGCTGCAGCCAGGACCACCATAGCTTGTTGTACGAGGGGATGCCGCCCACCCCAACGCCACCAGCCCCTTCATTCCTCAAAGGCGTTTGTGAGAAAAGGCTTCATAAAACTTCATTGCTTATGGCATCCTTCTCCCTTAAATGCTTCTCTGTCACTTCAGATTAGAAAAGGAAAAGAAATGCAAAATTAAACAAGGGAGATTTTGGTTGGCAGGCCTTTCATTATTCATTTACTGTTTATTATTGATTTTTGTGCCTGCGCAGAAGGGTCACGTGCGTGTGCATTGGAGAGAGGATGATGGCAATTTACCGAGGGCTGTGTATGTAAGGGAGGGAGCTCAATGGATTTGTGCCTGGATTGTTAGCTTGGTTGTTTTTAAACGAAGAAAGTCACCAGTGTTCACCCTGGGCTAAATCAGCAAAGCCCCTCTGTAGCTCTAAGTGTCCAAGCTCTACAGGTCTACTGCACAGATGCAGAGGGGTTGTAATCTGGACAGGAAGACCCAAGATCCCACCACCTTGGATGATGCCCAGGTCTGTAGCTGCCCTCCCAAGGAACCAAGCTGGGACAGCATTTAAAGCTGCTGAGCTTTACAATACACTAACCACCATACAATAACCCACCAGCAGATGGTCTCATTTGCACCAACAAACGAAATGGCCCCCATCGGCCCCGTGGTAAAGAAGAGTGTATAGAGGTGTACAAACCCACACATATCCAATAAGAGGAACCCCATCACATCTAGGTGTGTTACAGAGCCACAACAAAGATTTTATGGGATATTTCAAGCCTGCATGACTAGCTGGCCTAAGGAAAGCAACAAACGATGCTGATGAGGCCTGCGCATGATTGACTCTGCATCCCAACTGACAGATCTAGACCATCAAGCATAAGGGGGACAGTACTAGGGAATTAGTCAGAAACCTAAATAAAACAAGTTGCCTAATAGGGATCTTGTTCCATAATCAGTCAATGCCATCTTGAATGCAGCCTGCAGAAAAATTGGGATTTACCAAGATCTGAGTTTTAGAAGACAGTAGAATAGTACTGGCAGCACTCAAAATTTTCAGCTGAGTGATTTACTAATTACTGGGTTTGGCTTATATAGTGTAAAATTTGTCATATTGTCAGAAAGCTTATAATACCTTGTAAAACCAAAAATGTATCTTGCAACTTCAAGAACTTCAAAAAACACGTGGGAAGATAACGGGTTAAAACTCTTGAAACGCAAAAGCACCCGAGAAACTTTGCAGCTTAGGTTTAGACAAGTCAGCTTTTTTTAAACACATAATACTCACTAAAGACTTCTATTTCATGCTGTCTAACCTGCACTGGGATCTGTTCTCATTTTCTTGATACCTACGATGTTCCAAACACAGGAAGGCAGTGAATGTGCAGACATATTCCAAATTGCTGGGGGGTGTTTATTAATGCTAAGTACCTTCCTCTGCCAGGACTTAATGTCAAAAAAATCTCAGAGTTAACACAGTCATTTCATCAGAGTCAGTAGGAGCGCTGCCATCTGCTTCAAGGGAGCCAGAACTGCAACACAGACTTTCTCAAAATACTAATGGAAATTTAAATTCCATTTCTACCTCACAGATACCAATCTCTCAGCCAAGGCTTTAAAACAAAGTAACATCAGCCCTGTACAAGTAACACCCACAAAACCTGAGATGTTCAAAGATTCCTGTCCGCTTTGGCGAGGACAAAAGGCACGGAAACAAAACTGTATCTGCTAAAAGTCAGACTGAGTTATAACTTCAGAGTTGTAGAAAACCGCTTAATATATATATAAAAATAAACCCGGTGTATCAGTAAGATTACTTCAATGAAATAAATAATGAGACAGCAAGGTAAGAAAATGGGATACAGTAGTCCCCAAAACAAAGTGAATACTTCATTTTTGAATGGGAACAAAATGAATACAGAGGGAAAAAATTATAAAAGGGAGTGCAAGAAAAGAGATATTGTGACAGGAGAAACAGAGACATAATTCAAAGAACTTAACATGTCTAAGACATGGCTGAGTGTGAGATGAAGAGAATGTGCATAAATCATCTTACTGAAATAAGTGGTATTTAAAAATCAAGCCCAGCATCAAGAGAGTTTTAATAAACTGATGCAACTCCCCATACTGTCCCAGAATACCTCTTATTTCTATATTTGATATATAGACCCAACTGCTGACAAAGCAGTACTATGCGAAACTTCAGAATTTTAAAGTTAACAATAAATTAAGCAACAGAGGTAAAAGAAAAATTGGATAAAACACCAAATAAATAAATCATGCCAGACCAAACAGATGTGTCTCTTTATTAAAGATAGCCAGTTTTCTAGCCAAGAAAAATGAGTAGCTCTAAATTGTCTGGATTTCAGTAAAGTATTTGACAGTTCCATAGGAAATTAGTTAAAACAGGAGATGTGGGGAAGAGCGAGAGGAACTGGCAGAGATGGAGAAACTTGCAGCTTGCCTGGGAGCACTGAGCTACGAGGACAGCCCGTGGAGCTGTGAACACTACTTTATTGAATATTTTCATTACCAAAACCAGAAGGGTGCAGAAGGCGGCTGGTAGGAGCTGCCAGAGAGGCTGGATCAAAGTTAATGATGCAACGGGCAGGGGACCAGGAAGAGTTGGTTTCTGCTGGCAGCTGGTCAGCTGGCGTTACAGGTTCACATGCCATTTGACCACATGCTGCTACGATACACCAAGGAGATACCGACACACAAAAAAAGGCAACTTTAATCATATGACTACACTGCAAAATATTTCTAGTGAAAGGCCAGAAAGATTAATTACACTATGCAAGGCAGTTAATGAAGCCTTACCTGGGCGTACAACACACTGCGCTGGTTACCCAACTATGAAATGGATGAAAAAATGGAAGAGTAGAGTATTACTAGTACAATCAAGGACATCCAGCCATTTTAGGAGAGCAGGCTAGAACAGCCTAACTGACTCAACCTCAAAAGGGGAGGACAGGGAGGGAAAATCCCATGTAAGTGCATTGGGAACCAATCTTCGTGGCAGCGGTGCAGCTTCTGAAGCTGTCATGAGTGCAAATGTGTGAAAACCAGCCGTGACTACATCTGGGCTGGAGTAAGACCAATGTTCCTAACCATCAGAGCTATCAGGTTCCAGAAATATCTTTCAGTGCAGCAATTTATGGGAAGATAATGTAAAACACAACTCAACACCCCTCTAGTCCCACATAGCTCCTGCCTACTCCTCATAGAGGGCAGGAGAGCTATGTTAGGACATCAAGGGTGAAAACCCCAGCTCCCATAGAACCACTGACCAAACAGCCCTGACTATTACACTGGCCAAATCCTCACTCACCAGGTCTAGGCAAATTCTGTGGTCCAGGCAGCTTCAGAAGTCCTGGAGCTACTGAGAGGTCCTGCTGGCTTGTATTCCCCCCAAGACTACATGGTTTTGGGGACTGCTGCTGACCAGCACTTTAAAACCACAGGCTCTTGACAAGGATTTCTGGAGGGAAATCCAAATTAGGAGCATGTAGAGCAATATTTATTGCTAAGGAGACTGTCCTGTGCTTCATCATTCCTCCTTTGTCCTAACCCAAAGAGCTAGATGGATGAACATAGGGACAAGGAGGCACTGCTATACCAGCCAATGCAGTGTGGTACAGAAGCTTACCCCTAGCAGGCAGATAAATCCATAAACTCAGGCTCTGCCAAGGAGACACTTCTGGCCCCTAAAAGCAGCAGGTTGCATCGGTGCAGCCCTGTGTGAGACCTCCTCATCACCTTCTTTCTGCAGGGAGGGCTCCTCAGCTTGGCTGCAGCATCCTGCTGCTGCGCAGAGTCAGACTCTGCTCGAGAAGTTGCTTGAGTCACACTTGGGACTTTGTGTCCCCTTGTCCCCTGCGCAGGGTTTTACAGGCCAGCTGCATGCCTTCTCCTAACCGGGTCTGCTTTAACCTTCTCCCCGAGGAAATGACTAGTCTGGGACTCTAAGCTGAGATTTGTGTAAAACATACGGGCTGGGTATGCTGCTATCAAGTTCACCTCGGAATTAAAAATAGCAAGGGAAATTTCACATGGAATATTAAGGGCTTTAGTAGATCATATAACCTTGCTCTAGACCAAGTCATGCTACAAACCATTTTCAGTCCTCAGCATAAAACATACAGGCAGTGGCATGAAAACATTTAGTTTTGTGGAGATCAACATCTACGGAACTCTCAGGTTACAAGCATATTTTGTGGAGAAACGAATAGCAGTCTTACGAAACAAAACAGTGGCAACGATGATAACATTTCTTGTGCTTTAAATCTGATCTCTGAGTGTGTTGCCACTGAGCACAAGACCTAATGTATCAACCTAACAGGCCTGACATTTAATAACCCAAGTTTATTTCTAGAAAGTGAGTTGGAAATTAAATCTCATGGTTGCAGTTGGCACACTGTGCAGGAGAAGAATCTTATGATGACTGCATTTCATTTTTGCCCTATAGCTTTCATCCTTCTAATTGGTATATTCAAGTGCCCTTAATCACTTAAGCATTGAATCTACAGCAGTGATAAATCCCCAGTTTAGACTCCACAATAATAAATCTTTGTCTTCTCACAGCAGCTGGCGAGTTTTGATTTGGACTTTGAATTTAGGTCCTTTCCTCAGGCTTAACAGTAACAACTTGTTTGTTCTGTCTGCTGAAAGCACGACATTAACTCTGGTCTTTAAATGCATTACCATTTCCTAAGCTTAGTGTTCTCAGTGTTAAAATTGGTTGCCCTTCTGCAGCACCCAACTAAGGAACACACAAAAAAAATCCAATTAGCCTGTGCTGGGAGTTTACAAAGCAACTTTCACTCATTAGTATTTACACAGCATCACTGGTCCACATGACACTTCAGAGACACGAGGACGAGCTGGAGTTTATAATACCATCTTTCAATAGATGCCTCCCGTGCCACAAAGAGCTAATTTAAAATCAGGTGGAAGGAGCCTTCAGACACCCCCTGTAACAGCCAACGGAGGAGCAACATCCCCACAAGCACTTCACAGTCTGGCCACAGGACCAAGCTAGGTTTTTATCTTAAATTCTTTGTCAAATGCCCTACCTATGTTCCTGAAGTAGCTCCGGTAACAAACATAAAGCTTAGATGACACCATCAAATTGCCAGAGGGAAAACTGCCTTTGGACCAAAGAGAACTGGGGAGTCTAACCCCATTTTTGCCACAGGTTTCCTGTAGTACCTTGTAAACAAATTATGCCCCAGTTGTTAAGTATTCATGCCCTCTGCAAAATTAACTTTGCAGTAAACCCCTGGACCTACATTCACATAACAAATGATGCCATTAAAGACTTGCAGAATCGGGGTCTTGTTTCTCTCTGCCTTGGTTCTCCCCATAAAGTTAAACATGACTCTCATTCAACATTCCGACAGATGTCTGGCGTAGGGGCTTATTTTGTTAAATATAAATTATCTCCTTAAATAATTAGCCTTGTTATGAAAAAAGCTGAATCCTGACTTCTGACTGCTGCACAAAAGACACCATCTTCCTCATTTTTCTGACGGTGACGTTCATTGCTGTAGATTTCAGTCCAGGAGAATCTGCTGGGTCATCCAGCGTAAGTCGCCACTTTGGTGGTTTTATTTGCTTTGCCGCTTGCCAACAAGACAAATAACTCTCCCTTAAGCACAGAGCTTGCCAAGCTGACCCAGCTGCGCACAGAAACCCTGGAACCGGTGGGGACGGCCTTCTGGCACACGCACAGAAGTCCCGCCACATCCCGGGAAGATGGGGAGCCTCCGTGCTTGCACAACGCACCCACACGCACCGTCAGCAATCGCTTCCAGGTGGGTGTTGGGTGGGTTTTTTTGTTAATCTCAGCATGATATCGTTTTTACTAGTCAGCTCTCCTGTTTATCACAGGCCATTTAGATTTTGCTCCCATTCCCCCCTCTGTTGAGCCTGGCAATCCCCATCACACTGATGGTCTCAATACCACGAGAGCCAAAGCCACAGCGTCACCTGCCATAGCAGCTGGGGCCAAATGCACACAGCTTCAAAAAAATCTCTGTTAAAAACATACTTTCCATGTGAATTCCTCCAGATTTAGCTTGCAGCCATCCATTCTTGTAACATTTGTCTCCCCTGTATTAAAGGCAACTTGAGCACCTGCTATTCTCTTCCTACCATAGAGCTCACAATGTAAGCAACCACCTCTCAATTCTGGGTTTCTATGAAAGCGAAGGCACAGCACGCAGCGTGTCCCACAGCCACCAGGCTGCTTCTTCAGGCCACAGATGGCTTGGCCCCAATTCTGCCAAGCCTAACACATGCATTTTAGCTCCAAATATTTAGGAAGCTTGCTCTATGTTTGTCAACTAGCTTAAAGCTCTCACTCCTCCTTAGCTACTGGCAAGTTGCTTCTGTAGCATTTCTGTGATTAGATAAACGGTTTCAGCTTCCTTACACTATCGATGTGTTTTTGCCAGACGCCGCATAGTTCCTCTCAGAGATGCTGCACTTCTCAGAACCAATTTTACAACACAAGCACCCCCAAAAATCCCTGTTTTGTCCAACATCATCTTCCTAATTCCTCTAAGGTGTTGCTCTCCAGGCAGGCATCACATCCTTGCCTTCTGCATAACGTATGTAAATCTGGCACAGAATTATGTATTTCTCTTTTCAGTCCTTTAGGCACTGACATCACGTAGGACTTCTTGTGTCTTTCACAAATGCAAATTTACCATCTAGATTTTTTGCATTTGCTTTGTTTACAAAATAACCACAGGGGGGGAAAAATGTAAATTTTTCCTTTAATTTAGAATTTAGTATTTTCCTGGTTTCTCAGACAATTAGGACCTCTAATCTCTGTGAACAACGAGGCTTATGTTCTTTTGGGATAAATTTATCTGGGCACTCAGAAAATCCCACTACATATATGCAGTTTTAGGAGCACTTCAGAAGATTTTCATCAGCACAGGGAGGACATTAGACTTCAGTTAGAAGCTGGCAGTACAACTCCATGGTAGCATATCAGCCAGTAAACTCACTCGATTTTATCAAATATTATTTTGAAGGCTCTGGCTTACACATTTCCCCTGAAATACTCGCTGCAGATCTTCTGAAGCTCTTTTAGTAGGAAACTCAGTTTCTTAAAGAAATAGTTTTCTGAAAACCTTGTCTTTGCTAAAACTTCACCCAGTTTCCTGCATTTGATGCTGATTGAAAAATTATGCTCAATCAAAAAAAAAATAATCAAACTGATAAAAAAATGCCAAAATTCATAGAAAACAAATGTCCTCCTGTATCATTGTACGCTGTGTCTATTGGGAAATGTTCTAACAAGTTTTGTTGGGGCTTCCCCACACCCCCATTTTGTTGCAAAAATCCCAAGTTTCATCTTTAAAGACTTCTGTGAAAAATGGCATGCTGCTTTCGTGTACATTATATTTTTTTCCATAAAAATTAAAGAGGGGATTTCCAAGTATACCATGCTGAAAATACACCCTTAAAGTGGTTAAAATCCCCTGTACAATAGCCTCCCGAATATTTGCCTATCTCCAGGCAACAACTGTTTTTTTGCCAAACCCAAAAAAGCAGACCGAAGAAACCTCTAATATCCAAACCCCATCTGGAGGCTCAGCGTCGCTGCAAATGCTTCTCAGTGCTGTAACTGATACAGCTGAAGAGGGAGGTTAAGAGTAAACAAAACACTGTTTACTTTAATTCTGTTAGGGACTGCAGAAAAATAAGCTCAGTATTTAGGAAGGACTTCGCTTACATTCTGAGATATGCAAAAATTAAAAAAAGCAAGTGATTTGGGGTCAGTGGGCAAACTATCTATATGTAACTGATACAGTTTATTCTGTGAAATCCATATGCAGAATTATTGCTGACCTTGCCAGAAGCGGTCATGTCCACAGAATTTTACTTTCAACAGTCTACTTTGTTCAGAACAGAAAAAAAAACCCAAAACCACTGCACTGGTAGGGAGTGACTACTTTCTCCATCTCCTTTTGGTGGGACAGGAATTTTGCTCCAGGTTCTCCGTGGTCACATCACTACACTCACTTCTGCAGTTTACAGAGAAGATGCTTACGGGGTAACCCATCGCAACGACAGCAGATGTTTTTGAAGAAGGCCAAGCAACTACCAGAAAGTCCACAAACAGAAAAATAACTGTCCTTCAGTTCTTCTCAAAAAAAAGAATCCGTTCACCTGTTTTTCCTCCCTGGCCTTCATCAGGTTAATGTTTTCCAACCCTCATGATTATCTTCCCAGGCTTAAATTGATGAAGGGGAACGATACCTCCTGGCTGCGCTGTCAAGATGCTATCACAGCAAGCACACACACCGTGACATGCACGGCGGCTACAGCGACCAAACCCGTGGCCAGCAGCCACGTTCCCTGGGCAGGGAGGACAAACCTTCTGCCCTAAAGGTGGTTTATCACTGTAGGTCCGTGCACAGGCAGCTCCAGATGGCCAACTGTCACCAGCAGGCAAAAACAACAAAAAAAAAAAGTGACCACTAGTTAAATTTTAATAACAGGTGAATGTTTTCTGCTGCTACTTGAATTTGAGATGATGGGAATGAGAAGTTACTTATTCCTCACGTTGAAACCTACCAGAGCACATTGCAGTGGTGCCCAGCATAGACCTGCAAGGTCAGGAAGGCCAGAAAGGGAAGATCACAGAATCACAGAGACGAGATGAGCTTCACTGACAGCAACCACCACCCCAAGACAGCACAGCCTAAACCTGAGGCGTGCTCCACCTCTTCATCACCCTCAGTATTTCTGCTTAGAGAGTCACACCCGGTTTTCTTGCATGGTTAAAAAAGGGACAGTTTTTGTGAAATGAGGATTCAGTGAGAAAGCAGTGCTCTGAGCATTTTATTTATCGAAGCCTGTGCAATGCATGCATCAGTAAATGCATTTGAGGTGGACCACATCACCATAGCATCTGGCTGCCCAGATGCTATGCCATCGGACACAGAACCTCCCAGTTCTGTGTCTTCAGAAAGACTCTGTGGATGAGGAGAAAGTGTTGTCATCCTAACTTTATAGGGAAGAGAGGAGACACTTGGAACACGTCTGCTCCATCCTCCTGCCTGCACACGCAAACCCTGACTGTGAGCGAGGAACCTGGCGGCGGCTGGTGCTGCACATCAGCCTCTCTCTTCCCTGCTCCAGATGGCAGGCACCACACGTGGTGTTTCAGGTTCTGGGCTCTAAGAGAAGCCTAAATCCCACATTAATTAAGATCCTGAGTAATTATTTAGTTAGGAACGCCAGAATAAAAAGAAGAAAAACACCACGTTTCCTAGAACACAACTTTGTCACAACCGCCAGCTCCTCAGCAAGGCTCTGTAGTGCTCTTCCTCCAGCTGTGGTTCTCCTGGTCTCGCTGACCTTGGGGGCCTGGCAGGATGATGCTACTTGCTTTCTTTCCTGCTGTAGGTTTCTAACCCTCCCCTCGCTGGATCTTCACCTGGTTACAGTATGGGGCCTTGCTCCATTGCAGCTGAAGCAGGATGTCCCACAGAAAGCTAATACTCCCCTGCAGACACCGACTGAGCGAGACTCAACCCGGAGCTCACATCCATGTATTTATTATTCACCCTTTTAGGAAAACAGCTTTTCACATTTCTCTGCCCTCAGCATCCCAAAGGTCTCCTCCCGTCTGTCTCATCACAACCCAGTTGCACTTAATGCCCCAGTTATTAAATCTGTCTTTCTGCCGCACTTTGAAAGGATAAATAAAATCATCAGAAACGGTTTGATTTGTGGGACTCTCTCCTTCTTAGGATATGAACAGAAAGGAAACTGTTATGTCAGGAAAAACAAGCAGGGTTGCACATTTTTAGAAGAGGTGTGTCTTAGTTCAGATTAACATGGCATTCAGAAATTGTGTAAGTGCCAACACGGGAAGAAAATACAATTTGTTATATAAAATAATCAAGTTTATTTAAATTATTTTGGAATATGATAATATCCGCTTCCTCAGCTACTTATTCCGTATTTAATATTTTAGCCTGGCCTTTTAAATCTCTTCTCTTGCTTCCTGGCTAATGGTGTGGTAGCGTTATAATAGTTCAAACAATCCTATTGATAAAAGATTTTATGAATTTACTTATACATCAAGCTTCAACAAAACGCAAAAAAAAACCCCAAAACCACCAAATAAAAAACCACGAAACACTGAAATCTGATTTAACAGGAGTATTTTTATATAACAGACTATATCATGCTTTGATGATACCACAGTAATCTACTCCAGTGAGGATACTGTGAGGACATTCACTGGAAGCCCAGTGGAACACAGTGGACTTATTTGACCAGAGCTACCAAATGCTGGGGGCGGGCACATCTGTACAACATCAAAAGAGGGGAAAAAAAATAAAGGCCTCACACTTCATCCTAATAAAACTTACCACTAGGCTATTTGCTGAAACTGCCCGTATCTACTCTGACTTCAGGCTGTGACCACCAGTGACTTGTATTCTGCCACCCAACTTGAAGACTTTCAGTACCCAAAGGTTCCTATCACAGCTGATCCATGGTTCATTAAAAATTAATTCCTGATCATCACTAAACTGAGTTTGTCCCCTGCTTCTAGTAACCTATTACTATTCCTTTCATAATCAAAACACCGTTTATTTTTCCCCCATGACAATTCCTCCTTACTGTAATCCAGTTGCCTCCCAAGCAAAACGTCTTAGGCTGATGCTTCTCTCCAGCCCTTAAATCATTTTTCCACTGTCTTCTCCAGCTCCTCAACTTCCTTTTAAAAATATTGACATCAGGCATGGAAAAACAAACTCACCCAGCAGTAGGAAGCGCCAGTCCCTCTGGTAGGTACTCTGCCTTACATGGCACGCTAGTCCTTCACAGCACAGCAGCCCTCTGTAGACTCAGGTTAAGGTGTTCGATCTAAATATCTAAACCCTTTTTTACATCCTTGCTTGGTGAGGTGCAAATCATACCTGCCAAACCGCATCTCTCTCACCATCTGTCTAAGCCTGCCTTTGGTTGGTACTGAAAACCAGCTTGCTTGACCTCAACTCACCAATAGAACCAGCTTGTTCTGGGAAAATGCCCAGTCATTGTTTTTAATCACCTTATTATTTCTTTACGTCATGCAGAAGTTTTAGTAGCAGCATTTATACTTTTCTTTTCCCATCACTGAGATCCCCTTGATTAGTATCGCATCTGGGGCCAGTTGCTGTGGTACTTTATGAGCAACCTTAAACCAATGACAGTATCTTACTATGACTGATCTGGGCCGGAGGGGGGGGGTGGAATTCCACAGTAAATCAAGTAGTTTTTAATCCATTCACAAAAGCATTGAAAAACAACAACAACAACAACAAAAAAAAAAAAAACCAACCTCATGTTATTGCCAGTGCTGATTTTTTAATAAACGCCATTTAGGAACAGATGATGCATAAAGGCCATATTGTGCTTATTGTTCTCCCTTGGTAACTCATTTTCATCAGCCACTTTGGGACTTACTGGTAATTTCTTCAGTCTTTTTAACCCCCTCCGCGCTTCAACCACACAGCTGTGAAAATCTCTCCCATTTACAGACCTCATACTGGCATTTGTCTATGATTTTACTTGCACTTTGGGACATTTCGACAAAAACCAAGATGACTCAGCTGCAGACGGCTGGAGTAACATTTCAAATGAGAAAGTGCATCAACAATTAGCTCGTTCAAATTCAGGAGGAAAAGCAGCAGGGTTTGATTGGGTCTCAGATGGATGCCTGTGATTTTTTTCCAATGGTAAAACCGATAATATAAAGCATTCAGACATTTTTCCTTGGCAACCGCGGCCTGCAATGTTTACCTGGGACATCTGCATTACATAAATTATTAAGAATCAAGCAACAAGAATTATCAGCTGCTCTAATCAGTGTGCAGCAATGTCAAAAGAAACAGGATACATGTTCAAAGACATGTGGAGAAAATTTGAGCAAAATTGTATTTAAAAGTTGGGTTTAATTGTGTTTCCTCTTAAAGTGAAAATTGCAGTGTGCTGAATCTTTTTCTTTTTCTTTTTTAAATTCTTCTTTTGATGTTGGATTTACCAAAGGCTTATCAAGTGAGAACAGGCCAGAACGATGGGTGAAGAGCACTCAGATAACGTTCAAGGGATGCCACATGGGTGACAGCTCATCTGCCCCCAAAACAAACAGCCTTCTTGGGAGGTGGGTGGGAGGGAGAATGAAATGATCACAGCAAACTGGAAGGAAAAATAAGCCATTTCAAGATAAAGACATAACTGCCCGATTCAGCCTGGCTGACGTGACCCAAGTTGCTGCTGATTCAGTACAGCAGTGCCCAGTTAGGGACTCCTAACAGTCAAAGCAAAGTCCATGGCAACAGTGATAATCTTCCGGCAAACTTGTACCCTTACTATTTGTTATTGTTCAGAAAAATAAGCTGATAACTCATTTTTATCACAAGCACAATAAAAGTTTTAACCCTGTTAAAAGAAAAAAAAAAATGCTTGAGTATAATATAAATTGCAAAGGAAAAGGTGTTAATTCCACTCTATGTGTTCCCTGCATACAAGCATATTCCCCATAATAACCAAGGTCCTTTTTTTATCCTTCAAAGAAAACATGAATTTTCCACAGATACCATTTTGCTTTGGAATCCTTCATGTGCCACCCGCTCCTACGAAAGCTCCCACAAAGAACGAGCTGCCCTGCAACTGAAGATGGGGCTGTATTTCTGTACTTGCTCCGTCTACATCAAAGATAAGCCCGTTATGGAAATGAATTGGGACCAAGCGCGGGCGAGATGTAAATTACTTTTGGTTGCTCCTGGCTCAGGCTCGTGAATTGAACAAGCTGCACATTTTTGCTCAAGCCCCTGAAGTTCTCAGTCATTCTCAGAAAGGACAGAAAAAAGCAGGACGTTATAAGGGGAACCATCAGTTTTGCTATGTATCACTGAACATTTTAGGTTGGAAAGGACCTTAAAAATCATCAAGTTCCAAGCCCTCCTGCCATGGGCAGGGACACCTCCCACTGGGACCAGGTTGCTCAAAGCCCCATCCAGCCTGGCCTTGAATGCTTCCAGGGATGGGGCATCCACAACTTCTCTGGGCAACCAGTTCCAGTGTCTCACTACCTTTAGAGTGAACAATTTCTTCCCATCACTTACACAGTAAAACCAGGATAAATAGCTCAAGCCACTACTTGAAAAGCAAACATATATTACTTTTGGGGGTTGGGTTTTTTTCCTTTCTTAAAGAGCCTGATGGTTAAAAATCAATATGTTGATTCCTTTAGGAAAAGTCCAGCGTGAAATACAACTCCAAGAAAACGGCCAGGTCGTCTGCTGGGGCCGGGCCACAGCTTGCCTTAGACTCCTGAAGTCAATCTGGACTCCTTCACCTCGAGGGGCAGGATGAAAAGAGGAGACCGAGGAGCTCCTCCAGTGCCCTTTACACCCCAGCAGGCAGCAACGGGTACCCTTGGCAGAAGGATGTCGCAGCATCCCTCCGGGACAAACTCAATTCCAGCGGGCAAGGAGAGAGCCCCGACTCCTCTGCCACAACACACAAAGCACCGGGAGACGCCGGGATCTCTCCAGCCCCCTTTTCCCGCTGCCGCACAACTCCTTGAAAGCACCAAGGAGGAAACTTCAAGCCCAGCTCTCTCTTTTCCCTCTGGACCTTCAAGCCCCACCGATGCTTGAAAAACCCAACCCCGGACCGGCAAGCGACGGGAAGGCGCAAAAGCCGCCCCCCCCCCCCCAGCACTGCCCGCGGATACC
>VXBJ01002759.1:13969-39559 GCA_013400055.1 Nycticryphes semicollaris | reverse complement strand
TTTTTTTTTTTTTTCTAGAAGAAAGAAACGCTCTTGAACATGGGTCCTGGCAAGTAAGAAGAAAAAGATGCCACCACTATGCAACAAAAGTCTAGTTTGAAAAGTCTGCCCACCCAATCTTTTTATGGCTCCACATCCAAAGTAAAGTAGTACAGTTTTAAATCTTTTTTTTTTTTTTTTTTTTTAAAGAAAATAAACCTCAAAATATCTTCTGTCTGAACATTTCAGAAATCAATAACTTTTTCTAGGCCCATAATGTACAATCCCCCTGGAGCCCTGCTATAACACAAAGATTGTGTCGGGTTTCTTGGCAGCCAGGAGGTGACTGGGCGCATTTATCAAGGACGTTCAGAAAGGGCATGGACAAGACCCATATAGGCTCCAGACATCTGTGAGTGCTGGGAAACATTGTCAGCGTGGTTCAGAGGAGCCAGACATCCCCCTGACCTTCAGCTGATGCTGGGGTAGTAATTGAATCCAGCCAAGCAGCGTTATGCTTAACACCTTTTAATCGAGGTACATATTAAACAGCAATAGATGTACATATGCATGTATGCGTATATATACACATGTATCTATATACATATAAATAAATACATATGCATGCAGCGCACCTATTAAATATATCAGATGCATATTAAACAATATCAGGGCTGAACTGGAGATGGCAGTCTAAACTGCAGTTGGCGATGGCAAGAAACAGCCTGCTGATGCGAGGGAAAGCACTGGAGGAGAGAGTTCACGGCATCCCGTACCCAGCACTTTTCAGACATGCTGAAGTCCGAATAAAATGGGCTTAAACACATGCCAAAAAACTGTTTTCTGCTAAAGCACAACGCAGTCACAGTCCAGAGAACTGAAAATATCCTAAGAAAGACCAAAAATAAAAATTCATGCTTAATTTATGATTTAATCGATGTATTTTCATTTTAAAAATCATTTAAAAAAAGATATTTCAAAAGAATGCAATTACAGACTTTGGAACAGCGTGCCCAGGCTGAAGTTTCTGTTCCTCCTCTCAAAAGTGAGACATTATGGTATTACAGGAATATTCTTCAGCTTAAAGGAAGGCAGCAATATTTTAAAATATGCCACCATTACTAACGAGGAAAAGTCAAATTCAGATGCCTCGAGCACCACTTGTCAAAAAGCTCAAAAACCAATTGTCTTCCCCAAAGCAGTATGAAGGTGGGAACATGGGGATGAAGCTCTGGCCATTTTATCGGTTCAGAAAGCAGGGCAGCTGAGTTTGACGGAGCTGAATCTTCAGATTCCTGGAGACCTGCTTTAACTGAAGGAGGATAGAGAAAAAAATGAGAAGACAAACTCCTCATAGACCACGGGGTCGTCCATGCCCACAGAGACTCTGCCAGAAAACAGGGTGACATAGAACATGTTTAGGCAGTTGTAGGGGAGACAGGGAAAGAACACCTAACAGTCATTTTAAGATCTTTACTGACAAGAAAATCAACCAAGAAGTTGCTTTAAATGCAAGGCAAGCCACAAAAACTGAATTAGACCTGGCTCAGTTAAGAATCAGATGTCAATGCAAAGACAGGGTAAAAAAAAGGTGTTAACAAAAATAGTTGGTGGAACTCAGGGCAGCGTTATAGTATTTTCAGGTAGTGCTCAAAATAAATCTTAACTAGAAATCTACCACCCCTTGAAAAAAAAACCCAAACCAAACCAAAAACCAGCCAAAAAAACCCAAGCCTGTTTTCCTCTTTTTCTTTTTTGCCTAACAAATGAGTTTCCTCCCTAAAAATGAGACGGGAATTCCACCCCGACCATCAGCACACTTAAGGCATCAGCGCGGGGCAGAACGCTGCATCCCGAATACACACAATTGCTCGTACACGTTGAAATGTATTATTTTATTTTTTAAAAAATTCCACAGAAATATCCCCTGGTAGCACTTCTCATATTTTTACAAAGTAGGTGCACGCACAC
Organism: Nycticryphes semicollaris; assembly: GCA_013400055.1. NCBI lineage: Eukaryota > Metazoa > Chordata > Aves > Charadriiformes > Rostratulidae > Nycticryphes > Nycticryphes semicollaris. The sequence goes on along the minus strand of VXBJ01002759.1, from coordinate 37,609 downwards.
ATTCATTGAGGCGTTTTTTAGGAAAACCCTTTCTAGAAATCAGGTGGTGGACCAGGGCACGTCAGTATTTGTATGAGACGGTACGTGCTTAGGATTCATAAGGGAATCCTGCGAGCTGCGAGGTTGGCCCCTGGTCAAAAAAAGAGCTCTCGGCGAGTCGGAGTCTGGCATCTGCATCCACACATGTTCTCTACGTCACAGGAGGCAAACAAGGCTGTGGGAGAAATTGGGAGGCAGAGACAGATGTGAAGAACCCGGAGGGAATCAGCCCTGGTTTCTCCCTCCTCCGTTTAGGTCGAGGAAAAGGACAATAGCTCAGCTCCCCACATCCATGCCTTGGACTGCAGTCAAACAGCAAATCTGCTGCTTTTTTGTTGGTTTGTTTGTTTTTTAGGAGATGCATGCATGGGATGGAGAAGACAGGGAATTTTTTTGCTGTTTGGTCTCTTGGCCTTTTTTTCTCTTAAGAAAGAAGTTGTTGAGAGTGGTCTTTAATTTGCTGAGCGCTGATACTACATTTAATAAACAAAATTTTTTAAGAGAGAAAATGGTCTCAACTCCTCTGTTACCTGCACTTAGCAGAACACAGGTTATTTTCCCCCTATCACTTGTCAACACAACATCTTTACCAGCCAGGTATTGGTAGAAACATAGAAATCCACTGAGAGTTACATTTGACTTAGTCCCCGGAAATCGAGCAGTGACATTGCTGGGTCACATACAGATAATTATTGCTGCTTGAGGCTGGCAACTATTGCAGAGGATAAGAGCAGCTCTGACTGTAGGCAGACGGGGATGGAGTAAGCAGCACCTCCTCTGCCATGGAAGCAGGTGGCATCCAAATGGCACACAATTTCCTTGTATCACAACTAGATTTGGCTAAATTAGTGCCAAATCTTGTTGAACCTTTACAAAATCAAGTACCAGAGTATCCTTTTGCCTTGCCTGATGCAATTCTTCCTTCCTTGGCCTGCTCATCTTGCCTCTTCACCTCCATCCAGTACATCATTGCTGAGGAAACCTCTCCCTGCAGACCATGGAGCCCCCATGGTCTTCTTTCCCTCTCCACAGATGAAGGTCTCTGTGAGCTCTTGGCTTTTAATTTGGGCTACAGAACAATTGTCTGGTTTACACATTAGCTTCATCCTACCCTACTTTGCGCTTCCCTCCTTTGCTCTTCAGTCTGTTTCGCTTGATCTATAGTCTTGCTGGTTCAGGGCAGGAAGAAGTGTCATTGATTTCACAGTAGGCCTTCCTTCCCCTCTTAATATTAATCTGAACAGTTCTTATCTCTCTTCTTCTACATTATTCAAATAGATTGTGTGCTCTTTAGCTACAGTCAGACCTCGGTGAATAATACTGTCTACATATAATATATAATACTGTTATAGATATGCTTTTATGTGGTATTTGTGTGTTTCGGCCTCCTCCCGATTATGAAGAGCACAGAGGAGTAACGTGATGGAGTCACACCCAGTCTGAGAAGATTCTGTTCCTTTTCACACCTGCAAGTTTGGTTCCCTGTCCTAAAGTGCTGAGAGCTTAAACCCCACTTATTATCTCTTATCACACAGCTCTGAATTTACTGCACAGTGAACATCACTGGACAGCTTTAGCCAAGACTGTTATACATTAGGGGTGAGGTGGGTGCCTGCACCCCCAGCACGTTTCTCACATACCCCACCGGCTTGTTGAGAACAAGGTGTGCTTGTGCTCAAGCACCAGCTGATACCTGCACTCCCGTTATGCACAGAATGGTTAGAGTTGGAAGGGACCTGAACGACCATCAAGTTCCAACCCCCCTGCCATGGGCAGGGACACCTCCCACTAGACCAGATTTCTCAAAGCCCCATCCTGCCTGGTCTGGAACACTTCCAGGGATGGGGCATCCACAGCTTCACTGGGCAACCTGCTCCAGTGCCTCATCACCCTCACAGTAAAAGATTTCTTTCTAGTATCTGATCTATATCTCCCCTTTTCCAATTTAAAGCCATTCCCCCTCGTCCTATTGCTACACTCCCTGACAGAATCCCTCCCCACCTCTCCTGTAGGCCCCCTTCAGGTACTAGAAAGTCATTATAGGGTCTCCCTGGAGCCTTCTCTTCTCCAGGCTGAACAACCCCAACTCTTTCAGTCTGTCTTTGTAGGAGAGGTGCTCCAGCCCTCTGGTAATTTTTGTGACCCTCCACTGGACCCATTCCAACAGGTCCGTGTCCTTCCTGTGTTGAGGACTCCAAAGATGGACACAGTACTCCAGCTGGGGTCTCACAAGAGCAGAGTAGAGCACATATCCCCACCTCCATTTACTACCTGTTACTGAAATCCTGCTATAGAGACAGTGTTATTCATTCCCTGATGGCTTCTTTCACGATGCCTTGCCGCTACAGTACCAAGTACTTCATAGACTTCATGTGGACTTCTTCCACAATCTCTTCTGCTGCGATGGAGGAGTAATACTAAATATAGTCACTCACACAGGAACTGGATATTCATGACATCATACTTGTTGAACCCCAGCCTGATGCCTGTTTGAAACGGCAAGTGCTTCTTTGGTCTCTCACATCCCACAGTGAGAAACAGGAGCAGACCCATAGCAAAGGAAGGTTGCAAGCAGCATTAAATGGAAGCAAAATTCTCCTAAACACCAACAGCTGCCGCTGCTGTGAGGGGAAGAGGGTGGTGGCTCTGCAGCTGCAGGGTGAGCAGAGCACTGTATGAGCATCACCACAGCCTGCAACATCCCCAGCACCAAAATGAACAATAAGCAAAGACAAACAATCTGCTTCTCAAAGTGAACAGAAACCAAAAAAAAAAAAACAAAACCCAACCCAAAGCCACCCCACCCCCCCAAAAAAAAGTAGGATGTAGAGAAAGGAGTTAAAAATATTGGATTTCACATAGAAATTACAAGTTGCTGGGTTCAGTCTTTAGCCTAAAAGCCCCACAGTCTGGAGATGCTCTTCTGATACATAAAATGCGTTGCAAAGAAAGAGGGAGCAAGCTGTTCTGTATGCCCACAGCTCAGATAACAAGAGGTTAACATCCAAGCAAGGAAGATCTAACATTTCCTAATATCTACCTTAATACTAATAATTCCAAAGCCTTGCAAGAACTTGGGAGAGGAAATGATTTCCTTCTGTGTCCTGCCACGTTCGGTCGAGACGCAGCCGATCGCACCGCACCGTGGAATAAAAACCGAGATGAGGTTTTGCTTTCCATTCAGGGATTTCAGTATTTCTAGCAGAACTATTGCTCAGAAATCTTCCAGTTGAGTAACACGAACTTTGGAGTCTTTAACCACAAAAGCTTCCTGCTGTTTAGTTTAAAACTGCTAAAAGCTCAGATTTCTGCTCCAGTTGCCTGTGCCTACAGTAGGTGTGTCACAGCAAAGTTGGAACTATTAAAAAAAAAAAATAGAATCAGTTCATCTTTTGAATACTGATTTATTTCGTGATTAACTTACTCTTTTTCCAAGCCTTCTTCCCTCATTTCCGGTGTTCCAGTCTATGGCCATCACTCCTTGTCCTGTCACAGGGCACCACTGAGAAGAGTCTGGCCCCTTCCTCTTGGCACCCACCCTGTAGATATTTACAAGTGTTGATGAGATCACGGCACCTTTCTTCATTAAGGAAAGTCATAATAGATCAACTTCTCGTACCTCTTATAATCCCACTGACACATCTTATGGTGTGAGTGGATGCGATGCCTCACCTGGAAAGCGAGGAAAAGGCATCTCACCTGGGAAAGGCAGCACAAGGGCACCCCAAACCCCAGGACTGCAGTCTGGGCCGCTCACTGGCACCTCCCCAGCACAGCAGGAGTTTGAACATCTCTCCCTTCCTCGTGACCTATGAGGAATAAACCTGACCGATTTCCCCTCCACAACTTCATTGACTGGGAAGGAAAAGATGCACAGACAAGTCCGGCCGTGTTTACAGACTACATCCTTCAAGGCAACGATCACGGCTCTCATCCTCTCCTGTGACAAGGACATGGATAGTGTCCTGCTGAGCAACACCCGTTACAGGGAAGCCAGTCACAGCAGCCGAGGAAAATACTGCTACTAAGAAAGCCTACCAAGCATTAAGCATTCACTCTCACAGAAGGAATAAAGCACGTAAGAACATATTCATGGTTCCCTTCTTTTAGCTGTGGAAAAAAATTTGACTTTATGTCTGATGGAAAAGTCTTCCTCTTCCAAAAAAAAAAAACCAAAAAAACCAAACAAAAAAAACCAAAACAAACCCCAAAAAACCCCACCCAACCCCAAACCGCTGTCACACAAAACTTGACACTTCAAGGTTATGAACAAACTAAGTTTAATCTAAACCTAGTTTACAGTTGCATGAGAGGAAGAACTCTTTCAGTCTTTCCAGTAAAGGGATGTGTCGGAGTGAACGCACAGAACCAACCAGTTGACGCCCAGGCTCTACACCTACTGTATTATACAGTCAGGAAATCTGAAGGCCAGATTTAGTCTGATCCTCCAGCCATCCTCAACGCGCAGGTGGTTTCAAGCTGCCTGAAAGAAGGGATTTACTCCCCAACTGCACAAATGACATCACTGCTGCAGTCACCTATTGGGAGGCTCAGCCTCACGCTGGCCTCGTAACCCCGGCCTGAATGACCATTCACCAGCCAACTGCCCTGCGGCCTTCCCAGCTGAACCCTCTGGCATAAGCAGCAGCAGTGATGGAACCAAAATCACAACCATTTTAAAGTTTCATTCTACCTGCAGTGTGAGTTAAGACAGATGTACAAAAAACCAACCACAAAAAAAAACCCCAACCCAACAAAAAAAGGGCTACTGAGGAGAAATTGAAAGCGGAATTGTCACCCCTGTTGCAGATGTTCAGGAAGAGCAATTGCTCACTTGCATTAAGGTTCAAATCCCTTTGGATAAAGGAACACCGAGATGCAGAAGATGCAATACACTTCATAAACACAAGCATTTTTTACAAGTCCACGTTACAAGCCGTAACATCTAGTACATCAACATTCCACAATACAAAGCTTATCTTCATATTTAAAAATAGAGTATCAACAAATAGTAATTCACATTAAGACAATTGCCACAGCAAAATTTCCTCAGAGAAAGTGCGTTACCTACAGAAAACACTCTAAAGCCCACCAAGCAAGCCCTGAAGTTCTCCAGTTAAAAAGGGATGGGGGTAGAACCAAAACCAAAGGGGCACGTAACATCCAAAGTTTTGAGGGAAATGGAGAACACCAAGCGTGCCACGTGCCTCAGCTGGTCCTCGGGTCAGCTTCATCTGGGGAGTCGTTACCCCTAAATATGACACCGCACACCCATTCGAAAAACTAACAGAATGGTTGATTTACTTAGAGTTTCAATAAAGCAATTTATAACTTAATAAATTGGATGTTCAAGGTGTAGAATTCTCTCACAGACTGGCAGACTAAAAATTATCGCAATAGGAAAGAAAATAAGTAATACAGATCCACTTATGCCATCCTACTGGTAGAACTGAACCTGTAAGAGGCCACTGGTGGAAGATAAGGAATGAAGATTATCACAGGACTGAATAAACAGAGAGGGAAACACAGCAATAGAGTACTTCACAGTAAAATACCTCTTTATTAGGAATATATTTAAAATTAGCTTTTTATTTCAGGTAAGAAAAATAGCATGCTGACTTTTAGCCAGTGCTGATTGCGGTCATACACAATATTCTAACAGCTAGAAAAGTTATTTGCACTCTGGTTGCCCATTAACATTCCTCCTACGTGTCCATTCGCTGTCTTTTATTTTTTCACCTTGTCCTTGAAGAAATTCTTCCAACAAGGTTTGCGTTTAGATCTTAGCTAAGACTCACAGCCTGACCTGACAGTGACCCAGGAGCCGGTATTAGCTCCCAGACAGCTCTTACAAGCCTTGCTGTAAAGAACCACCTCGTTCAATAGCTGTAAGCACAATTACAGCTGCAACTCTCCAGGAAGACTGTGGTAGAACAAATGCCACTCTTCTACTGTACAGTTTAGCGCTGTGAAGTAGCAGTGATTTCCAGAACTTGGGTTAATTCTCTACCCCTTCATGAGACAGCGCTGAAGAACAGGGTATTGGGGTATTGCTATTACAGTTCAAACAGTAAACTACTTTGTGTGTACGTTTTTATACTGGGTACCAGTCTAGACTCTTTCTCTTGCCATGCTGTAACTTCACAGTTTAAGGTAATTAACTGGATCATACTGTAAACAAAGAAATAAAAGCTTTACCGGTGTAGGAGTATGTATCAATACCCACGTTTCCCTCCCATCCCAACCCCTAAAAAAAATCTGTTTAATTTTCCATCATGAGCATATAATTAGGCAGCATATTTAAAACCACATTTTTATCCACTTCACTTAGCAAGGAAATCTCGGCATTTCACAGAAGTTTTATGCAGCATTTCTAACGGAGACTGTGTTTTTAGATACCCATTGGCCATTTTCAATACAAGATCTGTCAGACTGGGAAAGTATTGTTCACATTCAGAGAAATGTGTTAGTTTTGGTCTTGTAATTTCCTCCAAGCTCTGGAGCTAACACAAAGCTAAAAGATACCTGCCTGAAGTAGACTTCCATACGTAGAGGTGTCTTAACCGCGGAAGGAAACAATGGATGACGATACTACAACAATCTCCAAATCCACTGAGAACAGCCAAGAGGTCACAAGTTTGTGGCTGTTTCAAGTGGTACTTTAGAAAAAGACAGAAACGTCAAAAATAGGCTCTATCAGGAAGCAATCTGATACTCAAATAAATAGAAAATTTGCAATTTTAATGTCACATTGAATTTTAGTACATTTCAATCCAAGAAAAAAATAAACTGACAGACATAGTAATGAGTACAGGATTATATATATATTACAATATGCCTTGCTATAATACATTTGTGGCTTTAGGATAAAAAAAACCCTGGAGGGCAGATGGAGTTTAAGTTCATTTAAGTAATTGTCAGGAACAAAGCATTAAATGCATTTCTGAAATAAGTACTTTTATTTAATTTTGAAATCTTAAAACAGTGTTAGATCTTGGCCTTTTCTTTTTTAAAGGAAAAAAATTTAGTTACCCTGGAGCGAGCTAAGTAAGTATTCTGAAAGGTTTAAATAATATAGAAAATGTTTCTTCCCAATTTTACACACAATGAAAGGATAGGTGATTTCCAAAACAGCACCTCTGGCTAACTCCACGTTGACCTTGACCTAGACCTAAAAATGCACATTACTGATCTCCGCAAGGAATCCAGCAAATTTGGGAAGTTGCCCATTTCACGTGAAAGCAAGAGAAAGGGATACCATATGCAAAAATATTTTTTGAACTGTTCTTAACGCGCCATTGAAGATTAAAGGCATGGTCTCTTCATTATAAAAAAATAAAGGTACAACAGAAATTCTAAAGGAAGATACTCAGCTACACTGAAGTTGCAACCACCCTCTGAAAAGAAAGAAAAAGGAAAAAAAAGTCAATTAGCTAAGCTTTGTGCTCTAACCAAACTACTTACAGTGATTCTCAATGGCAAAAGCCCATGCTGACTGGGTGATTTGACAGTTCCAAATACTTTTTGTAATAATTTTTATTTGTATACAAGGACACTAAAATGATCCAGTCATGCAACGTTCACTTTAAGCATTCTGCATCTCTTTTCCAATCTTATAGCTAAGGATCTTGTTCCAGTCAATCTTGGTGCGGGTAACTGGCAATTGTCGACGTAAGGCCTTGAAAGTAGTGTCCGACATCGTCTGGTAATTCTCGCTGATAGCGGTCTGTTAAACACAGAGTCACGTGAAGAACAGAGTTAGCTCGTTACACAAAGAGTTAAATGACTGAGTAGCCTATTTATTAAACAAGCTTAATAAAAACACACCAAATTAAAACTTGGTTTTGTTTGGAAGGAAAGTTGTTGGATCTAGAATGAAACTACGTGAAGAAAATTATCGAGACAGATGCAATAAACCTGAGTGTAGCCTGGGTGTGTCAGCAAACCACAGTGTGCTTAATCAGCTGCAGGAATAAAATGCTGATCAGAGGTTGCTCATACATCATTGATTTCAGACAGCAGAGTCCTCCATTGTTTTTGCTGTGGGGAAGGTACAGCCAGTCCACAACATCGTATGAGCTTCAATATAATGCATACATACACTGTAACGCACATTGAGTAGATTTTTATTCAAGAGCATTTTTTTTAAAAAAACTGACAGAACACTGTGTCTGAAATTTACCTCATGTTCAAGATCTCAACAACCATGAATCCACTTCAACTGAGAATATCTAGAGCAGTTACACTTTAAAAATTACTAACTGAAATGTATAATGCTTGTAGTCACGTTCAGCACAGCTGGCTAACAGAGCAGCCTCTGGACAGGAGCTGTACAAAAATTCCACTTAAGGAATGCACAAATACTGAAAGAAATGAGAATTGCTGATATTTGATCACGTTAGGGATTTTTCTGCTCTCAAAAAAAATGACTTCTAATGTAACATTAAGTAGTTAAGTGCAACCACCAGAAGGTATGTGAAGGGAGGATACAGTGAATAGCACAATGTAATCTATTTATATTTGTACAGAACTGCATTACCTTAATATCAAAAGTTTGTTAATTGTATAATATTAGCTTTGGTTAAGTATATGGTAATGTTATACATGTGAGTAAGGATATTAGTGTGTCTTTCCAACATACCTGATATTCATTTTCTGCAGCCTCTACAATTTTTATGAATTCCTTTGCTGTCTGGGCTTCATTCTTAAAAAAAGAGCATTTGAATTAGGTCTCACATACAGCATGATTCTAAGACCACCTGAATTATGTATTTTCCTTTAGTTATGACAGATGTCAGGTAGATTCCATGAGAAAACATGACCCTTTAGTGGCTAAATGAAACCTGAGCAAAACATTAATCCAAAAGGCATATGCCACATTATTATTATATTTATATTATTATTGTACTAGGAAAAAAACCCCAAACAACCAACCAGTCCAATTGCAATAAGCATAAAGATTACCATGGAGCTCATTAAAATATTTTGATTAAAAATTCCATGGTATGACAAAAAGACATATGGAACAGAACAGAAATTTATTTGTCCTATTTAGAAATAGGACAATGCACACAAACAAGTCTCTAAAAACATGCAAGAGTATGGATATTAACATTATCAGTGTTAAATTTCCAGTACAAATTTAGGAAAACAAAGTACACCAGCTACACCAGAAGCACGCAGAATACAACCAAAAAACCAAAACAAATTTGTCTACCTCTAGACATTCTGAATCTGGTGACTGTGCTGAAACAAACACTAGACTTTATATACCTGGTTTTCTAAAAACATCCCCAAGTACACCCTGCAGAAATGGCGGTGCAATACAACACAATGCCCAAATATCATCATGACTGATAAACAGATTTTTTAGCTTTGGGCCTCATCCTTAATTCTGCAAGCATGTGTTTGTTTTAAAAATAAAAAGTGGCCCATCAATCAATCTGGAGACAAATTAGCTGAAGTGCTTGAAAGAATTCTCAAGAAGAAAGTGAGGGTTCGTGGATTTCAAAACTTCCAACCTGATGCTGGAGACATTTCTAAGTGTGCTTTTGCAGAAGCTGCTGAAAGACAGGAGTGTTATTGTCCCACATGATCCCTCATTCCTACAAAAGCAAAGACTAGGAGAAAGCTATGGCACCTTCAATGACAACTGGTTCAATGTTTCAGTGAAAGTGCAGCTAGCAACTGTGAATGTGCTCCTGGACACCACAGAAAGAGATGAAGAAGATAGAGGTCAAGTAGAACAAACAAAAGAATTTTGATTTTTCAGTGAAGCGAGGCAGCGATTTCAAAGGCTCCGCTAATGAAAGGAAGAATTCATGGAATGAGGTCTTAACTTGGCCAAGACAAATGAGGGCTAAGAAAGTAACCTTCACCAAAATTATTCACAGGTCTAGCAATGAGAGAACTCTTCAGTCATTTCTTTCAGTTGTTCTTGTTGATGGTGCAAAATTGCTTCTCGACCAAACAACAAGAGTGGTCACTGGGGCTCCTTTTAATCTACCTACCATTCCTTCCGTGCAAAATAAGAACCTGTACAGCCTCTGCCCTCTATCAAGCTCAAAGTCAATACTGTAACCAGCAGTATACTTCATTTTGTTCTCAGAGGAGGTAGGAAAGTTATGTAAAAGATGTTTTTCTACTCATCAGTCTGCTGCTGCTTTACTAAATTGCGAAACAGGATTAAGTTTCTTCCCAATGGAAAGTGAAGCAAAATATATTGAAAGGAGAACTTCTTCCTCGTAATCTTCCCTGAAGCAACTCTTAGTTGAATGAAAGACTACACAGATCCCTTTGCTTAGAGGGTCAAAAGTAATTTTATATCTACAGCTCCAGAAGCGTTATCAGTTGGCACCACGCTCAACCATTCTTTACGGTGCTATTGCAACTGAGAAGCCAACAAGCCTTGCTTTATATTAACAAACAATGGTCTTTATTGATGCCAAATTGGTCACTACTAGTCATTATCATTAAAATACTTCTACCACTCCCTTTCACAATTGCCCTTTGCCAGTTTAACTGCACTGGCTTAAGTTTGATTAAGGAACACTCCAACAGAAAATCTTACTGTTGATAAATACAATCTCCAGTAGGAGAGAAGAGCATTATCTCAAAAGCAGCAGTTCATGATGCAACATTACCAACTCTTAACGAACACAACCGGTATTATTCCCAGACAATTTCTATTTCTACTCTCTACTCCCCATTACTCTAACGAACAATTCGAAAAGAAGTTGAAAATAATTATGCTTTAAATGTAACGTGTGTTATGCTTCTCAAGCCAAAGCATCTCTGAAAAGGCTTTTTGTACAGAAAAGCAAGAGGCTGACAGCGCCAGTTACAGACAGGGAAGAAACGAAGGGAGAATACCCACTACTGCTTCCCAGTTAGTAGAATTTACTCACTGTTTTTAGCACACTTGTCTTCTCCCAGTGAGCAAAGGAGAAAACCTCCTAGAGATTGTACTACACTGGGCTATTATAACTCAAACCCCCTTCATATTCAAAAGTTAATATAAAAGGTTAGCTTAAATACAACAGAAGTGTAGAAAGACTGACAGGTAATTAAAGTTTCACAATCACAGTTAATTTAGCTTATATAAGCTACATGCAAGCATACATTAATTGTTGTTTTTTTTTTTAAAAACAGTAGCTATATGTTAGGCAAGAGCAGTAAATAATACATACAAAATATTTATAGATTAGAACATTAATTCCCATTCAAAGCAATGTAGCTTCCGAACTTCTGAATTTTTAGTTTAGTTTGCTTCTCTTTTTGAATTGGAAAGTCACGTCAATATACACACTAAGGTCTTTAAAGTTCACTTACAGACACTGTTAGAGAATCTTGTATGTCTTTATGGCTCACCAGCTGAACATTACCATCTTCATAATAGTGAACCTACAGAAAATTAAATAAGAGAATCTCATATTAAAAGTTACAGACCAACAACATGGAGGGAAAATCAAAGTATTGTAGCACTTATCATACTAACAAACCTATACAAATAAAACAGACCCACATGTAAAGTGTTACGGAACATTAAAAAAAAGAATAGAATACCCAAATATTTTTGAGAAGGAATACTAAAGAAGCTACTCTGGAAACACTTTTGTGTTGATGTGCCTTAGGTAGTATTTCATGCAAAGAAGTTTAAAATTATAGACCCATAGAATCATTTAGATTGAAAAAGACCTTTAAGATCGAGTCCAACCGTAATCCCATCACTAGCAAGTCCACCACTAAACCAAGGTTTTGATTAACACCATAAAGACAATGACATACTATATATGTGATCTTACTAGAAACTCTTGAAGTATTGAAGGTATATTTAAAGTGAGAATAGTTTCGTCCACGGTTCAGGATACTGTGAAGTTGGTTGTTTTTTTTTTTCCCTTCACTCAAACACTTTCCTAAGAACAGTGTAACATTAAGCTTCCCTTTCTACATTTGCTTGGTTTTGATATTTTCCTCTCTTCAGAAGCGCTCTTGGGAGCTCTTTGGGACAAAGTTTGCCAAGGTTAGATAGCAAAGTGGAATGAAATCTATTTACTCTCGAAATATTACATCTACAGAACAGCTTTCTTGATTATTTTGCAGAAGGAGAAAACCAGTAAAACTCTATCCAAGCTAACTTTAGTGCTTTTAAATTCAGTTGGGACGGATCTGAAAACATTCCGTTTCTAACGCAGCTGTTGGAAAACTTAACAAATAGGAAGTCGATGTAAAGTTACAGGTCATCATTCAGAATAACTCACACAGAAGAGCTATGCAGCTCATTGACATTTAAATAGTTAGCTTTAAGGATTTTTTTTACAATTTTGATGAAGTCAAATAGTTAACATAGCTGATGTTATGAGGAGTTAAGGCACTTGTGTTTCACTCTACTAGGCATGATAACACTTTCATTTGGAGATTAATGCACAATACACAATTTCATATATATATATAATGATCATGACGTGTGCAAGAAACCCTCAATTTTATAACCAACAATTGAGAAAGTAAGATTGAGAGTAAGACAGCTGTACCTAAGCAAAAGAAAGGTTTCCTATATGAAAAATCATTATTTCTTATGATACATTTTATATTATTATTTTGCTTATTGTCAAATAATTGTTTTTGAACAACCGGCATCATTCTAACTACAAAATAAGCTTATTTTCAAACCAAACACTACTGGGTGAAACTTCTGCCAGCCTTTTTCAATCCGGTTCCTAAAAAAACACGAGAAGTGCTTACTCATTACAAAATTCTGAGGCCTCCCAATGAAACAACGGAACCCAGAGAAGTATAAATCTCCCCCCTTCTCCATCACAATCTGCTGCAGAGGCTCAAAGTTCCCCTGTGCTCTGAGGCCAACATCAGCACAAACATCTTATCTGCCTCACTGAGTCACATTCTTGGCAAACACTCGGGCCTAAAACCTTAACAGGGATGAAGAGTCAAATTTAATTCAGGGATGTGTTATATCTTATACAAAAGATGAGAAGTAACTGTTCTGTACTATACCTCACTGCTGACATCCTTCTAGAATGCTAGGTCTGGGTTCAGAAGACTACAAGAAGGATGGTGGTTATGAACAGAACATCTTGGAAAGGTTAACTAAGGAGGGATGAGAATAACAAATTATCTAAGATATAAAATTATTAACCAGTACACTTATCAGTTGTTTTCCATGCACAGTTGGAGCATGTCAAGCACCAAAGGGACTTAGTTTCAGTAGAAGACTCTGCTGTTGTAGTTTTGCATATAATTAAAAGAAAATTAAACAATGGAAGAGATTGAGAGTCTCCCATATGGAATTTATTAATAGATTTTATTTTTTTTTTTAAAGGAAGAAATTGTACAAGTGACCTTACAAATACTGAGGACACCTGAAGACAGCAGGTGATGCTAGAATTTTTCCCAACCTATTCATGAAAGGTTTATCAGAAACAGGGCAATGGCCATATTGCTGTCATAAATTCTGCAAATAATGCCGAAATTTCAGTCCTGAAATTTCACTAATGTTGTAGTGAGTTCATATTCTAGAAAATTACTTTGCTCCTTAAAAAACATTAAAGCACATTTCTTTGTTTGGAGAGTGGAAGAGGGAGCACTGCCACACACATTGAAGAAATTATACACCATTTCTAAAAATTTTGAAACAGAGTTCAAAATTCCTTGATGAAACAAGTAGTTCCTACACAAGCAGAAAAAGTAAAATTTTTCATCACTCCTCGAAACACAAACTTTAATGAATGTAAATAATGTCTTGATTAATTATGTGAAATAGTAATAAAAGACAATCAGCTGGTACCCAAATTCAGATGCCAATTAAAACCTGAGTAAATTCCCTCTTCAGGCTATTTTCTAAAGACTATTGGCCTAACCCTTCCCTATGAGGTAGACACCTGCCTGCTTGTTCTGGAAAAATCTCTGGAAAAAGTGCACACTGTAGAGGAAATGCCTGTTTTGCTGCAAGCTGTATTTAATTGACTGTTTACTTGGATTCTCTCAAAGCCTTGAGAAACCTAGAAGTTGTTTAGGCTGCTTACCATAACCATCTTGATCTGACAACATGAGAACGGCTGTCAACATTTTAACAATCATTCCTGCTGTTACAGAATTTACCCCAAAATAGAAAATCAAATTCATGCCCCCTGCTTGGGTGGATCTGGATGCATCTACCAAATCCTAAAACATCATCCTAAGTCTCAGGCAATGGCTAGGAAAGTATTCCACTGCATCTTCCTTAAGTCAAGTCACTGAGCAGTAAGGAATTGCAGAACTCAGTTTTGCACAAAAAGAGCAGAAAAAGGGACCTTGACTATGTCTTGTTAAAAAATTATAAAATACTATGCAGAAAGCCAGACTGCACTAAGGTTGTAGTCCCAGACCCCAGAATTGTTTTAATAAACTCCTGCAAAATATGCATACACATTCCAGGGAACTAACAACCCAGGAAGTTAAGTCCCCCTGCCAATCACATGACAGTCAGACTTCCTGTAGTCTCAAGGATTTCTGCATTCCTGTTTGGACAGGATCTCCTTTTGGATTGCCCAACAAGAAGGGCAAGTTCTGAATGAAGACCTGGATTTAAAAGTTTCAGATGGTGGAGTAACTGAAACCAAAGGTTCTCACCTCTCTGAACAACAGGGTAGGTAACGTGAAACAAACCCCCTGCCATTATTTGTTAAAAAAATCTACTTCAGAAAGGGCTTACCCTCAGGAAAGGCTTGTGCCACAGCAAATTCAAGAACCAAGAAACCAAAGAGGTATATGCCTAGCTGAGTTGAAGATATGTTCTGAAGCCTTCTAAATCATTACATTAAGCACTTATTTTTTTGTTTGTAAGGATTAGGAAATATGCAATTAAGTCACTAGCACTTAAATAAACTGGTATCTCTGCTTCACTTTTTGGGTCCCCAAATTCTCTTAGAATACTTAATGCACTGGCCTGAGTCTCTCTTTATAACAACTGGAGACTTTACTTAACAGCTTGAGATAAGCATACCTGGATTTTCAAGATGCCAGCCACTTGAGTGGTTGAAGGGGTGATTGTAAACTTCCATTCTGACCTCCAACGGCCATTCCTTTAAGAAAATAAAATAGAAATCAGATGTCACACCATTGGTTAAGGAAAAAAAAACCAAAACCAAAAAACCCCAAAAAACCAACACTGAAACCAACATACAACTAATAGTCAAAGGAAAATGGAGAGATAAATATGCTGTGCAACTATAGACATACAAAAATCTTTCCCTAAAGATTCAGCCCTGTAATCAGTTGATAAGAGTAGAGTTTCCTAAAATAATTACCCTCAGTTTTGCACATGGACCAAGGAGATTTACTAAGAAGGACCTTTTAACAATAGGACTTAACTCCTGAAAATACTTAAAGCCTCCCATATTCTTTCCCTCCTTTATTATTAATCAGGTATATAGTGTCAATATTCTGTTTCTGGGAGCTGGACAACTTGCTGGATCAGTCGAAGTCACACTTCCCATCAGGCTATGAAAAACTTGGATGGAAGGAACATCAAAGTAGCGAGACTTTCCGCTATGTTGAACTATAACTAGGCCTTTCAACTCCTCTAGCATTTCAGTTCCAGGACAACTATTTCCTTCCAGTTTCCTTCCACAAATTCAATATCCTTGCCAAATCGCTTAAAGGGAGTTTCAAACATCTGGAAAACAGTACAGAGAGCCTGTAGTTTCACCTGATTTCTTTCCTGTGGACTGCACATTTTCTTATTTAGTTGGGACGTTAGTGGATTAGAGAGTTAGTACATTAGAGCTATATTAAGAATGTACTGGGGCTGTCTCTCAATTTCTCCTTCGCACTCAGAGAAGGAAAAAGTTGATACTATGTGTTCCAATCTTACTGATGTCAGGCATAGATATCAGTGCAGTCACCAAGGGGAGAAAAAGAGATAAAGACTTTTAAGATTAACACCTACTCATGGATCTATAGTGGCCCATCTTAGATACTAACAACATTAACTCAATTATAAAGCCATTGGTTATTATTTCAGACAATATCCAAAGTATAGATTATCACTGAAAATTCACAGTAAGGCAATTCAGGAGCTTGTTTGTCATCTCTGAGACAACTGAAAGGGTCACCCAACTCTGTGACACTAGTATCACCGGGAGCCTTAAGACTGACACATTAGTTATAAGGAAGCTTATGCACTCAACTACATTTTAGGCACAATATTAGTTTTTAGGTTTGATGACTAGCTAACAGATTTGTTAGCTTCTTAGTCACTTTAGGGTCCTTGAAGTTAAGAGGACCACAGTGTCTCCACTCTGGGATTTCTTTTTGTCCTTAAGATGTTATTCCAAGAAAAGAATTCAAGTTCAGAAGGATCCTTCCGAGGAAAACCAACATGTCACTATATTTACCTCTGCTGACCTAAGAAGTTTTGTAAGAGACTGACTGTCCTCCCTTTTCTTTCACATTCTTTAATAAACCATTTATCCTACTGTGTTACTAATATTTCAGAAATTCATTGAACAGTTTTTTTTTCATGTAATGGTTTTCTATCACCCAACAAACTTACTTTCATGATAGGCTGCCAGCCTTCCAAATGCACAAAAAGCTGGGACAACAACTACTGGTGGTGGCTTGGGCTGGACACCCAGACATTCAGCTGGATAACCGAGGAGCCTCGTTAAATTTGAACCCATTCCAAAATTCCCCAAACCAATAAACATTTATTAAAACTTGCTAAGAATGAGAATTAGAGCCTGACTACCCCCCTGTAAAACTCTTAGAAACATGTTCAGTATTTACCCACAGATGTCTCACCAAAACTTTATTAAAGAAAATTTTCAAGAAATATTTTCTCCATCTCTAAGAGGTTGTTGCATCTCTGTTCGTCTTCATGATATAATATTAAAGTAACTATTTGGAATACCAAAATTCACTCATACTTCTGAACTAAAAAAACTCATCAGTACTATTTCAAGTTACTATTAATGTAAAACATGCAGACTTAACTTGTCAAACTTAAGTCAAGAGGAGAAATTATTTATTAACTGTGCATCAGTTATAAGCTGTGGAACAGTATATAACTGTTTAATGGATACAGAGACGTGCTGAAATTACTATTCATAGATGTAATCCTCATCTTCAGTACCAGATAAAAGATTTCTGCACTTTTATTTATGACCGATGGGATTACTAAATATAATTTCAAGCAGATGCAAAATAGCAAATAAAGTAATAATGAAATACATTTTTTCAGAAAACTGCATAAATGAGATATCTTTGGGAGATACTTCCTTAACCCAATTCCAATACTGTGGTATTTATCTCAACTCCTGCAGGTTCCTGACAATACCTATCCAAAGTTCATTCCAGACTGTGGAAAACATCAGCCAACCAAGCACAGAAGAAGAAAAAATAAAAATAAATAAATAATAATAATAAAAAAATCAAGCTGCAGTTTAAGAGTTCATTTAATGTAAGATGACTTTTATCTACCTCACCCAAAAATTAAAGAATTAAGTCCTATAGTAAGCTAATCTTTAGTCACTTATTTCTCCAAGACATGAAAACTAGAAGGAGCTGGTTTTATTCTGTCAGTCACAAAGGAGAATCAACTGTACTACGGAACACAGGCACAGGTGCTGCCAGGTGTGATAAACTGGAAGAGTCATAAGGAATTTTATGAAGCTCCCAAAGTTCTGCAAAGGAGTTGTAGAAGTGCAGCCTGTCATTTTACTTACTACAAAGGAAGAGATTTCTACATAGTTTTGGCAGGAAAACTTGAGGTGGAGGGAAACAAAAAGTCACGTGTGAGATTTATACTCACCACCACCTCTGAAGTGAGGATTACCAGTGTAATGGCACCAGTGCAGTTACTCAGTTTGCTGTACCAGTATTTACTCTATGTGCATCCATACAGAAACTTACCAAAAATTTTTTGCTTGGAACTGATGACTCTCTATACATGCAATAATGGTCTGCTGTCCATCAATCGTTTTACCATATACCTTAAGTAGAAATGAGAAAAAAAGTACAGAAAGAACAGAGTTTAAGTTTCAGCATCTGTCTTGCTTAACCTGCATAGATATCTAGTTCTACTATTATCATATAAACTGTAAAATTCAATTTTATAACCACTATGGTTCTTACATAATATTCAGAACATATTCAGAGCATATTACAATGCAGAAAAAATTAAGATTAGAAAACTTGAAGCTCAAGGACCTTAACTGCAGTTTTATGTACTGCAAACTCATTTTTCTGTGATTATAGGAATTTTAAGGCTATAGCAGTGATTGCTACAACATTACCAGCTGGTTTCAGATACCAGCTATTCTACAACCAAATGATGATTTAAGCCTTTGCAGACTAGGCAAAACGTTGATTAAAAGGGTGGGTTTGGTCTTCTTTTCTGCTTTATCCCCTAAAATCAAATACTGCTACTAAAAATTATCTCAATGAACACGTAATCTGGTTTCCTTTACAGAAACTCATCTGACTGCCTGGAAATCCAATTCAACTTGTTACCTCAGCAACTGATCTTTATTCTGCCCGCCCCTCTTGCCCCAGTTAGTTTTTCCATCAGGTTAGTACAAAGCACGGGACAACTATCATCAGGTCAGTTTGCTGAACTTCAAATTGTCATAGAGCTCCTAACAGCAAATGAATACTATTTTAGTACAAACTGAGAGGTTTCATTTTAAGGAGCCATCAGAACCCACTGATGCTGGTGCTAAGAACATAGCACTTTGATATCCAGGACATATGATAGAAAGAAAAGAGTTCACTTTACTGATGGTTTTGTTAGTAAACCAAGCCAGGACAGACATTCCTATCTTACACATCTTTTTTTTTTGTTAAAGTAACCAGCCAGGATCAACCTGCAGTAATCTACAGCAGGCTTTAATGCTTTAAGAAATTGAAATGAAATTCTTTAAAACAGAGAGGTAAGTCTTCACTATGACCTGCAGTAATCACCCACTAGCAATCCAACAGCTGAAATACTAAATACTTCTGAAGCTTTCCCTCATTTCTCTATATGAACCCTTGGCAGGACTAAATTCTTAGCAGTTGAAACTGCCTGTGTCTTCCTGGTTTACAAATAATAATTTTTTTTAGATATCTATGTTTAGCAGTACAGTAGTTCTATAATTTAGTACTTACTGTGCAAACACCATTTGGGTAGTGTTCTTTCACATATGCTTTCATTGCTGTTTCAACTGAATTTCTCCAGGATTCTATGGCATTTTCAACTTCATGGGGTCTAGGATCAGTAGCCTCCTTTCTTAAGTGATCAAATTTAAAAGAAATCTTGTTCTTGGGATCCAAAAATTTTCCATTTCCCAAATCACCATGTTCTGTTATCAAAACCTGTATCATAAAATTTTAGTTAATAATATTGAATAAAGTGCAAAAAAACCCAAACATGCCAAATCTAATTATATCCTACACCTAACTTGAGCTTATTCTTATGCAAAGACTCACATTTTAAATAAAATACACAATTAGCAAGAGAGGACAAGGCTAACTGACTCAGAAAAGCATACTCCTGAATCTTACCCTCTCACAGCAACAAATAATGCAACACAGAAATTCACGTCTTCTAGTCCTAAAGACGGAGCAAATTGTTTCTACAGCTCACAATCAGGTCTGACTGAATTCAGGCCAACACCTAAAGACCGACCTTGAAATATCAGTCTGTGATGCCCTAAATGATTATCTTAAGGAACTGGTACTGCTGGAGTGCCACAACCTCTATATTTTGGCAGGGAAGATGCATTTTATTTTTTCTTGCCAAGATATGTTAAAATACCAGAACATCTTTAACAGTTCAAGGGACAATGCAAGTATCTAATTGTATTCGTACCTGTTCGTCGTAACCGTCAATTTTTACTGGAGTAAACTGGTCCAAGTTGTACTGTGCAAATGCACTACAAGAGAAAGAAAACACCAGAAGCCTGCATCAAACACAATCTTTTTCCTGAGTAGCTGTAAGAGATTTAAATAATAGCTAATAATCTGGGTGATGATGCATCAAAAGATTACATCAATGATTCATTATCTAACAGGCACAAATTCTTGGAATCACCTTGGTTCATTCAGTGCTCGTATTACAGGTTCCAACCACCATATCACAATGACGTACGCTCAAAAGTAACTTGATATAGACAGACACATAAGCTTTACAGTAATCCATAGAAACTGAAGGAACAGATAAAGTTTAAATTCCACAGGGATCCAACTTAGAGTCAGACATCTCTGTTCTTACAGATGAAACTAATTTTGGCATAAAATACAGTAGGCATAACATATTGATATAAAAGTAGGGTCTAAGAAAACAGTATCTTACAGATGTTCAGTGCCTATAACATCTAGCAAGAAACAGAACATGAAATCGAAAAAGGTGGAGACTAGTTCCAAATTCCAGGTCACCATTTTCCAAAACAGTTGCTCTAATCAGGATACAACACATACCTCTCCTCTGACAGAATTTAATCTTGATCAAAGATGCACAAGACACATAACAGGGTTTTACTTGCCAAGCACACCTCTTTTTAAACTAATCACTTACTGACAGTGAAAGTCTTACTGAAAAACATCTTGCTTATATGCTACTGAGTATGTGGCATCTGGTACTTACTGGGCAGCTCCTTCCCTGAGAAGATTGTCATTATTAAGCAGCAACCGAACATCTGAAAGGAGATATTTACAACATAAAAGTACAATTAACTCAGAAACTAGTTTCACTTGCAAAAGAAATATCAACAGACTAAAAAACAAAAAAGCCAAACCACCCATACAGATTACTAGGTAGGAAATGTATTGCTTCATATTTCACAATTTTCACTGAACAGGATTAGTAGTTCAGAAATGGATCCCTTCCAAGACAATCTGGTAAGAAGATAAGCCATATTCTGTGTGACAGCCCTAGGAACCCGTCAAACTAGTTTTTAAGAGAATTTATGAATAAGAACAGCACAGGATTCAAATTAGTTCACTCTTAAGATATTAACTAAAAAATCACAATGTACTGATAGTAGTGGCAATGGTATTTTCATGAGACTAATATGTGTTTTACTTAATTTTTTTTTTAAGCCTTACTGCTTTTGCTTTCATTCCTTAATGACGCTTAGTAGTCAGAGCACAATATATCATAATACCATTTCTTCTATCATCATACAAGAAACATATAAACATGACTAAAACCAATACCCTTCTCAGAATGACTTCATATTTACTATGCAGCAAATTGGTATTAAAATAGTGCCTAGTAAATGACAAGCCTGTAAGTCAAGTACAGAAATAGCAATTTAATGCACTGATCATTAACTAACTCATTATTAGTCTCTCTAACATTCTAAACTCTTTTAAACATTCCCAAGGTTTCATGCAAGTGAAAAAAAAAAGAATATA
Organism: Nycticryphes semicollaris; assembly: GCA_013400055.1. Lineage (NCBI taxonomy): Eukaryota > Metazoa > Chordata > Aves > Charadriiformes > Rostratulidae > Nycticryphes > Nycticryphes semicollaris. Next base: position 16,174 of record VXBJ01002759.1, on the reverse strand, counting down.
TTGGAAGTGTTTTTTCTTTAAAAAAAACCACACACCCCCAAAAACCCAAACAACAAAAAACTAACCCCAAACCAAAACACAGAAGAAAACACTCCAAATGAAACAAAACCCAAATCACTCAAACTCAGAAAAGCCCACACCAAACCAAACAAACAGAACCACAGTTCACAGAATTGGAATTTAAAGCTTATTTTTCTTAGGTGTCAGTCTGAATCTCATTGAACACCGGTCACACATTTATGATCAAATGTTTTGTTATGTTATATTATACTGCTTTATTGAGCAGGTAGTTGCAACTATTAATTAGCTTAACAATAGCTTATAGCAGTACTGCTATAACAAATTGTATTAACCTTCAGGGAACTGGGTTAATGAGTTGCTCATCAACAGGTCATTTCACAAATGCAGTACAAGCTAAGTTTAAATAATGATCAGTGAGTCATAGTTTAACTGAAGAACAAGGTACTTCCAAAAACCTTACATTTTTAAACAAAATTTAAACTCTCTCCAGCCTGACTCAAAACAAAAATTTAGTATACTAAACTTAGTTCTTTACCTAAATAACATCAAAGATATTTGTAAGATACAGCTACAAAATATATGCCTTCTTATATGTTATGTATGACCACATATCCTGATGCAAGACAAACACCGTTTTTAAAGAAAAATATCTTAGGCAAAGTTCAGGCAACAATAGTTGACAGAAGCTAATTTCAAGCTTCCTTTCAGTTTACCAATAGGCTCAGTAAAATGAATGTGTCCAGAATTTAAGGGTTAAAAATGTTTAGAGAAGATTAATATTCTTTCCACAACTGGCATTAAGCAGTAGTCCATTGTATGTTCAAGGTTAAGCATTTGCAATGATACTCCTTCTTTAAAAAAAAACAAAACAAAACAAAAAAACCAACACAGAGCAACCAAAACAAAACATTTTAATTTCAGCTAGTGTAATTTCTGATGAAAATATCCTTGTATATCAAAGACTGAAAAAAAAAAAGAAAGAAAAAAGAGTACCTGTGTCTTCTAAACGAAAACCCTAGCAACTGTTAATTCATGACTAATTAAAAACAGAAAGAAAGCTCATTCTCACATCACAAAGACAAGTGGTACTTTCCTCCTTTTGCATTTAAACTCCAAGCTGTCTTGTGACTGCAGACCTTATTATACCGAGCTACAAAATCAGCTCTTACAGCAAATGAGCTGTTAAAATATAAGCTACGTGAAGTTCAGGAGTAGTTAAAAAAGAATCGGTATTTTGAACACAGATGCCTTAAATGAAAGGCCAGAGCAGACAGATACTCACCATTGAACACCTCATTGAATTCCCCAGGAGGAGCATGGATTATGAATTTTGCTGCTATACGCACCTGAAATACAAGAACAATTATGTGGTTGTATATACTTGTATTCATTCCTATTCAAACCAATCATGCATTGTATAGCTTTAACACCTATACATGCAGTTGTACAGCTCCCATTGTTTTCATATACTTGTTCACATTATTTGAACACCTCAATCTTTTTTAGAAACACAGACTACAAAATTCCACCTCTTCAAAGAGAACAGAGGAGATTGTACGTGATAGAAGCAGAGAAATCGAGTCTGTCATGTCTTGTAGTAGTGGCAAAAGGAAAAAGATTAAGATAACGAGTAAGATCCATAATATATTCACACTGTATTTCAGCTTTCAGTCCATAGATGTCTGGGAATCAACACATGTTCCAAGAAAGTCAAAAACCGTGAAGCTACTTTTTCTCTTCAGAGCGTCTCCTCTCATTTTACTACACATCCTATGGTTCTAAACTTTCCAAAAGGCCCAGAGCTGACAGTAAGCAATAGATTACATAAACTTAAAAACACTCATGTAGACACTAAATCATGCAATTTCACCTGCATCTACCTGTAAGGCCTCTTAGTACCACAGTATGAGCAAATAAAATTTTAAAAAGCACCCTGAAAGCTTCTTTAATGCCAGTCCTTGAGCATTTGCCATCAGCCACAACTTCTTGCAGACAAAACACAGCATAAGCCTCCACTAAAAGTAGGTGTCCCTGCCCTGGCTTTCTCCCTCCTTCTGTTTGCACAAGCACTTGTACAACTGCACAGTGAGAAAAATTGGAAGTTATTTTTCTGTTTTTTTTCAGACCAGCTCCCTGAAATAGTTCACTGCACAGCTGCAGACACATCTGCTTGCAAAAGGAACG
>VXBJ01002756.1:70066-91743 GCA_013400055.1 Nycticryphes semicollaris | reverse complement strand
GGAGGTAGAGCTGTTGCTACTTCGAGAGATGAAGAAGAAGTTTGGGGAATGTGTTGAATGTTTTGAATTGTAGGTCTTGGCCACGTGTCACATACCTGCCTTTCAAAGAAGGGATGCACAAGGGATGACCTGTGCGATCCTCTGCCTTCACATCTTCAAAACGATGTTATGCACAGTATTTCTGGTGGTTTTCTTTAAGTGACACATTTTACATTTAAGATTGTATTTTTGCTAATAAAGGGATAATGTATTTTTTGTCTTGTATGTTATATTTTGGTTTACTATGTGTATTTTTTTTCTTTAAAATCCTGAACCTAACACGCATCGCTTGTGATAGTCCCCCAAGCTGGCACAACAGCATTTTTCCCACTAAGAAACTGTAGGAGCTACTACTTTAGCAATATTTTTGAGATTTTTAACTTTGTAAAATAGTCTTTTCTGTTGTTGTTGAACATGTGGTATGCAAACACAGGGGAAAATAGTGCTACAAAGTATTTTGTTGTGGTTTTTTTAAGTATTAAAAACACATTTTGCTTTTCTAATAAACCCCATAACCAGACCTTTTAATGTTTTGATATAAATAACAATTACACTAACTGAGATCCAACCACAATGAAAAAAACACATTTAAAATCATTCAGAAGAAAAGTTAATTTGAGCTCAACTTAATTGAGCTCTTCCTTTAAAGAGGAGGGGCTGATTGGGCAGCATCTGAAGCATACTGTCTTGCAGTTTAGAAGTGTCGTCTTGAAGTGCTCGATGTATTGGCTCAGTTGCCAACATTAAAAATAAAGATTTTTTCCAAGAATTAGCCGTGGATCTGAGGGCTGACGCAGCCTGAGCTTTCGAGCATTCTGTGAATGCTGGTGACAATTGGAACATTTTCTGGAATGAATTGAGACCTTCAAAAAGTTTTTGGTTTATGTACACGAGTTAGTTGTCTTATATATTGGGGTAGCATTTTGGGATTCAGTTTTTCATGAGGAACTTGCCAAATGTGGCACTTGTTCACAAGTGGCAGAGAGGGATTACCTGCCCCAAGAAGACTTTGCATAGCCTTCCCATTCCTCCTATTAGTTCTTCACAGCCCATTTTAATAATAGCACTAATAGCACACTCTTTTGTGAGGAGGAGGGTCAGAGAGGGCCTGTGTGAGCTGTGATTTTGCTAGAGTGTAGTTGGCAGAATGGTAAATCTGTTCCTCTCACTTTTTTTGAAGATACCAACACTGTTATGTGTCAGCTCTGTTGTGGGATATGGTTGCTCAAGGCTTTTTCTCTACATTTTCTCCTGCAGGGGGTGAGAGATTTATTTGTGGATTATTTGCTTCTGTCTCACTTCTTTCCTTCCCAAAGTTATGCTACTTCCTTTTATCCAAACAGCATCATCTTTCTTTTTTCTCCTTTGTCTAGCGATGTTTCTTTTTCCTTAAAACGTTCTCTTCAAATGTCTCTTTCTCACTTTCCATATTGTTGGAAGGATGACAAAGCCATCCTTATTGTCTTCTGCTATTTTACAGTTGCATGAGGGTGAGCAGCCTGATCATGCACCCAGGGAGAAAATAGCTCCTGAGTGACCCTGGTGCTCATCCCTCCCTCCGACTTGCGTTTGCTCCTCTCTGTCCTCCAAGGAATCTGTGCACAAAAGTTGTTGGGGAAAGAGTGACAGCAGGGAAAGTGCCTTCACTAGCCAGCTTCCTGTGTAGGCTTTTCTCGTGACCGGAGGTCAAGTTGCATTTTAAATAAAAAGCAAACAAACAAAAAGTCATCAAAACCCCAACCAAGCAAGCCCCCAAATCCTGGCAAGACTTGGCAGTGTATTGGGAGGAATCATACAGGTGATCTGTGGGTGATAGTGCTGAGTTTTTTTCAGGTTCCTCTACTGCCGATTCGCTAAGTTATAGCAGACTTACAGAAAAGCATAGAAAAAAGGGAAACAAACAAAGGACACAAAACCAAGCTGGAATGTAAATGTGACATGCACAGTTCCTTTACTTTTTATCTGGCATGGCAGCTGTAATTAAAAAACTCTCTTTCTATATTTGCCCGAAAGATATTTGAAAAGATGTCAGCATGAAAATTGAAGCGTGGTGTTGGTGTTTATGTGCAAAGTATAGAAAAGACAAGAATTGAGGAGAGGAAATGCTTTGTGTGTAATTGTCTATATGAAGTAGTAAATGTGATGTGCTAGATGCAGTCTATGTAATTTTATAGTATACCGATACTTCATTTCATAGATTTCTTTTAATTCTCCTTAGAAGATCGGTGGTGTAGAGAGAAGCAAGTGCTGGTTGTTATTCCACTGTCAATTACTTTCTTGAGGGGGGATGTAGCTTGTTAAGATGATGAATGAAGCCTGTTTGAAAACTTAACTAAGTTTCCGTTGTCCTAGGAAAATACCTTAAGAATTCAAAGAAGAACAAAGGCCAGTTTCTTCTTGCGTGGTAGTCTTGAAATTCTATTGCTTTTCCTCCAGGAAGACCTAGATGTTCATTTGCGACAGTTCTTGTTCCTTAAAATCTCAGATGCCCCTGTGTTAGGCCTTCTAGGTTTGAAAAAGCCGAGTCTGACTTACTCTGTTTGTTCCTTCTCCTCATTGCTACTTTTTAACATTCAGATTAATTTTTTTCTTTGCTTGGGGTTGATGTCTTCCTTGAAAAGATGGAGGACAAAAGTTGGTGCTTTTTGTGAAAGGTTGCAGCTGGTCATGACATCATAACAGAAGCTTCAAATAATTACAGTTTCTGATGACTTTTTTCATTTTCTGAAGTTCTTGAACTGGCATATATGGTTGTCTGTCTTACTCTCAAGCCAAGTTGTCTCAGCCAGGGTGCCAGGAAAAAGTAGAAAAATAGCTTTGCCTCATCAGAAGTGGGGGTTTGTATTCTATCACAGACCAAAGGAGGCATTAAATATGACTCTTTTCCCCCAAATGTTTGTCTGATACTGAGCATTCAGTAGCGTGCTTCTTTTTGTCACCTTCAGATTGATGCTTGGGAGTAAGTAGGAAGTATTTTTTTTAAATCATGTTCATTCTTTAGACATTCATCATAAGATCTAAGTGGGTATTTCTTAAAAAAAGGCTGCTTTTGTTCCTCTTGGCTTTTGAGTTGAGGGGCTGAAACAAAGAGCAAGTTAGCAGGAGAAAGGTTGTTAACATGTAAATGTATAGGAAAATTGTGTGTTGAACTAAATGCCTTTTGTGAGATACTGAGATACCAAGCCAGAATTATATTTTTTTTTTTTTTAGGAAAACTGAAAAAAACTTGAAAACCTAATTTGTTTACCTCTGCATTTTCCTGTAGCCTTTTGTTACACTCCTTGACCACTCTTACCGAGTTTTGTGTTGGTAAAAGATCTTACACCAGAGGATGGCCCTCTGAAGCTGATCTGACTTCACTTCTAAAAAGACCAGTTCCCACCCTTTTATCAGCTCCCTGCTGCTTCCCTTGTGTCATAAGGTGAGTGGCATCAGCTCCCTGGTTTGTCTGAAAGCTAATCCTGCCAAACAAAACCTGTGAATGGTCCATTTTCAGGCAGATCACTGAGCTGGTCTGGCTTGTAGCACAGAGGTAAGGCCAGGGGAGAGCCTGGCGAGTTCAGCTGGGGGTGGGGGTCAGGGCAGGACAGCCCCTTTTAGTGGTGGCACAGGCTTGTGTCGGCTTAAACTCATCATGAGAAGGTATCTTGTGTGTAAAATTACTCTGTACAGATTGACTCATATTTCCTTTTTTCCCCTTGGAGCAGGAGGTCATTGTTATCCCCCCGTTAAAAAGGAAAGAAGCTGAGGCAGAAAGTAACAAGATTTTTATTTTTTTCCCAATATGATAATTACACAAAATGTACTGATTGCAGTGGCCAAAGAAGCCTTCTGTAGCTTTGAAATGCCAGATTTCATGGGTGGGACTCATCTAACCATATGTATTGAAGGCATTTATACCTGATCTTTTCATGTAGGCTTTTCTTCTCCTTGGTGTAAAGAAATAAAAGTAATTCTTGGTGTGAATCATTTCATCCCAAAGCAGACATGTAGTGCAGGTGTAGTGAATCGTGCTCCTGAAGTTACATGTTTTTCCTCTTGCTCTAAAGAAGGACTAAGCCTATAAGCTCAGGTGTTGTTGTCAAAGGGCAGGTAAAATTAATTCCTTCCACTATGTATAGCATTTTCAACTTACACAAGCAAGTGATTCCAGACTTCTGTTGGAATTCCAGACTAACCTTCCTCTCATTACCTTGTTAACATGTTAGAACCAATGGTTTTAATACTCATTTCATGTTAAGCTTGATATGTTTCTTTTTTTGTTGTCCTTTTTTATAACACCTATTCAGAGTTTTTCCTGCCGTTGGTTTTCTTTTGATATGTTAAATTTTTGCCCGTAAGAACTGTCAGTGTTTCTTTTCAAGTGGGTTTACGGAGACCAGGCCTGCTGGCAAATTTGGAAATACCAGGATGAATTTCCAGATCAGTTGACCCGAACGCTTAGGTATGCGATTTCCGTACAGAGATGCAAGCTGCCCATTTGGAAACCAGGCAGCAGTTTTATCCCGTAAATTCTGCTTCACAGTCCATTGGAAACTCTTTGCCCGCTGCTGGCGGAGTGGGCAGCTCTGGAAGGAACCCACTGGTGGGTGGTCCTCCTCGCTCAGGGCTGGTGCTCCATGGGACTCAAGTAGCCCTCCCACCGTTCGGTTGGTCTGTCGGTCTGTCTGTCTGTGGGGCATTAGGCAGGCAGCAAACCCGGTGATCACTTTGGCAGGGCTGAGGAGCTGTGCTGGGCATAGGGAGGAAGAAAGGAGGGATCTCTGTCACTGAGGGAGCTGGGTTCTGTGGGACCAACAAGGCATGTTTGGAGTTCCGGGGGTGTATTCCAAACCCAAAGTGACGAAACCTGGTGTAATGCCGAGGGATGAAATTGGTCAGAGGTACAAAAGAAAGCACAGGGATGCCTATCCTGCAAAGAGCTCTTTTCAGCAATGCAGTGTTTTACAAAATGGTTAAAGAGGGAAAAAAGCACATTTTGCGAAAGGGGTTTACCTACGTGTCCAGCAAAATGGTTATCATAAACCTTAATTATCTCTGGGGTCACTTAACCTTTCATAATAGAGTGTTTTAAATGCCTCAAGTGAAGTTATATTGCTATTGATAATTTCGCTGACATTCTTGTGGCAGGGTGTCAGCAGTTTCTGCTTTTTGGAGGCTAGCATAACGGGTATTTGTGTGTGCCCCTTTTGTAAGGGATTTTTCTCAAAAATGATGAGCGTTTATTTGGCGTAAGCTTGGGTTTCTGAGTTCAGTATCCTCTGAAAAGTTGCTTGTTTTCAAAAGATTGTGAAGTATCTTTTGTAGTTTTATAGTTTGTATACCTTTTATGGTTCTCTTTTATAGTTTGAAGTTCAACTAGTGGCATGGGGTTTAGATGTTCTTTCCTCCCTCCCCCCCACTATTTACTAGGGGAGGAGGAGGAAGTATGACTTCCTCAAGGTTGACTGAAATGTGTTAAGTTCTATAGCAAATGAGGTGAGAATGGAATTGTCAGAAGGATAGAGACTAAATTATTGAAGCACTTGGCTGTTTAAAGTAGCTGGGGATGTACTATAAAAGGTGCGAGTCTAACAGTCAAATGTGTAAACAGCACCTTATTCCTTCCTTGTACCTGATTTCTCACCACTTGGTTTATATGATGAGAGCCTAAATCAGTGTGGGAGGTATCACAGCCATTCTCAAAGTGTTAGTTTATGATGCCTCCACCAGAAGAATGATCTATTACCATATAGGACAGCAGAGAGAAAAGCATTTGCAAGGAAGATTAATTGAAGTAATTCATCACTTCAAAATGAAGAAGGTTCATCAAACAAAAACCTAGGTATTTTATGTGCCTCTATTGGAATTTGATAACCATTTGTTTTGCTAGAAAATGTATGTGGACTGGGCACCTAGTACTTGTCTACACAAGGAAATTTAACGGTACAACTATGTGCTATAATTATATGCTATAATTATACCAATATAACTCCCTATGGAGACACTCTTACACCAGAATAAGAGTTTTCATGGTTTACCTTATTCTGCTTCCAAAGCACGTAAGCTTAAGTGGGAATGGGTACTCTTATACTGGAGTAAGTTTCCACACTGAGCTAGTTATATTGATATAATTATGCATTTTTTTTTCCTTCAGTGTAGACAAGTCCCTAGTGCCTTTTCAGCTTTGAACTTTAGTTAAGAATTTCTTGGTTATGATAAGTGTCTAAGCATTTTCATAGTATATTTTTATAATGGGACTTGGGTATTTAAACCAATTACTTAGGCCAATTAACAGCTTCCTGGGTTGTGGATAACAATAGGATATACAAAATTCATGTTCCTAGGTGCTTGGCTATATCTTCTTCCCTCCCCCCCCTTCCCCTCTGTGGTTTTACGAGTACACAGTGTACAACACAACAGGTGGAATAGACTCTGGCTGCCTAATGAAGTCTGTGTTGGATACTTTTTGTCTCTTGTTTCTCATTATTCCTCGAGTTTTGTTGTGCTGTGGCTCTAATTGCACGCATCTCTGTGGATCACACTAAGAAGCTTCCTTGATGAAGTTGAAAAAAAAAAAAAAAAGTGCTTCCAAAAATGTTAATCATTTGGAGAATTGCTGATATTTATTGATCTTCACACAAGATGGTTAGGACCATAATTGACTTCCTGGGCACAAGTTGTACAAGGAGCAACTCAAATTGGATGCAGAGGGAGGGGATGAGGGTGCAGGTTCTTTTCTGGTATGTGATGCAGTTGGAGGATGGTGTTGTGTAGGAGGTATGTTTGGCAGGGGTGATCTCTCTTGCCTGGTTCAGTCAGAAGCAGGTACCTACAGAGAGGTATTCACATGGATGTTGCTTTGATCTTGGCCATCTCCTCTTGTTCTCTTCTCCCCATATCTCCTTTGCTGCTTAGAGTAGAGCACGTCTCATCCCCACCTTTGCAATGTCCCAAAAATGGGAATATCTGAACACTTCTTTACAGTATTTTAGTAGTTTCTACAAATATCAACATAAATTCCTTAGGAACAGTTTTCTTATAAGTTGTTTTTTTATTATGAAATGACTGTTTTGAAAACAGCTTTTTATGGTCCTTTTAATTCTCTTCTATTAATACTTCTAGTACGTTTGTAATGTTATAATGTCCATGTTGTCTCATTGTGCCGGAAACTGAGGATTATGACTTCAAACGAAAAGCAAATTGCAGAAGCAGGAGACATCTTAAAATAAAATAGAGGTGATGTAATAACCTCCAAATCATAGAAGAGCAAGGCTGGAAGGAACATCAAGAGATCATTTAATCCATCCCTCTGCTCTGAGGCAGGATAAGACAGACCTAAACCATTCATGACAGATGCTGCTCTGTCCTGTAGTAGTAACAGGCCAAGCAAAAAGGAGTTATTTATACATATGGTTGTCCCCCCCGCCCCTAAAGCTTTGTGGAAGCTGAACTTGGCATAGAATCCGTGCGAGAGGGTATGGGGGTTCGTATAGGACAGTTTCGGGTATCGAAGTTGTTGTTTCTTATTTTTTTGGAACAATATTTTCTGTTAAATAGTCTAATGATGTTTGTGTAGCTTTAAGCGTAATGCACATTTCTAATTTTAACTGGTAGTCTGTTGTTCAGGTGTGTTTCTTCCTGAAGTGATGCTTTTTCTGTGTTAGCTTTGTAACCAGCATCTAAACTTCTTGGGCATTGAGCAGTTTAGTTTAAAAATGTGTAGTGTTTCCTCTTCATTTCATCTTTGACAGTATTTTTGGTGTATAATTGGCTTCGGTTTTCCTTTTTCTATTCAATGTCTCCTTTTCTGTGTGAAAGAGCTGAGCAAAAAAATCTAGGGGCAGGAGTGTGAAGTGAGAAAGGGAAGAATGTGTTCAAGAAATCATACTACTTGGCAGAAGAGCTGGATTTAGTTGAAATGCCAGGTTAGATATGAAATGAATAATGTGTCTTTAAGAAAAGTTTTTTTTTTTTCTTTGAAGAATAAATAGAATGTATGATACATGGTATCTGCAGCTCTTTAATCCTAAATTGAAGTTTGCAAATGAGTGTCAGATGAATAACATCTTTCTAAATCGAACAATACCTAAAATTGGAATTGCAGATACCCTGTTGCTAAAATGACTCTTTGGGCTTGTTTGCTCTATTTTGCCTTTTAGTTATATCAGCCGAGAAACATCTGTCTTTGCTGCTAAGTGACCTCTTCTGACTAGGCCAAATGATTTTGACAGAATGAACTGTCTTCAGCCCTCATCAGCTGCAGGAAGAAGCAGCTGTAAGTTGCAGCCTTAGAGAAGGGAGAAAGATTAGATGTAAATATACTCAAATTGCTGTTGCCCTCGGAAACAGCTTACTCAGACGTACAGGAAAGATTCCCCATACCTCTGCTGCTTCAGTGCTTATGTAGGCAGTCATTGCCTTCTCTTTCTTCCCATTTAATCTGATCATTAGTTTTGATTCTTTCCTGGATGTGGTAACTTTAGAAAGTTGGGAATACTGTATTTTGGCTTGTGCCTGAAGAGGGATTATTAATCCTGACTATCTTCTCTGAGAAAGGAGTTTCTTTGAAGTACTTTCAGGAAAGCTATGCTGGTGTTTTCCCATGGTGGCTGGTGTGGGCTCTCTTAAGGACGGGGAAATAAGAGGTGAGCATAGGAATGGAAAGAAGCCAGAAGTTTTCAGGCAGATGGAATTTGAAAATAATGGTTTCTGCTGTGGGAGAGGGGAGGAAATTCTATGAATATGGTGTAGTCAGATTTCCTGTTAAATGATGGTTTTTTGAATGAGAAATACTGCAGAAGTGGATCAGCTTTCCTGCTTTCACATTTCTCAGACCAGATACGTCTCTTACGTTGGTTTTTAATTTAATTTTAAGTAGCATTATATTAAAAGAAGACTGTGATCGTGTATTGAAAGCACATGCCTTCCTTGCAGAGAAACTGCAAGTTCTGAATAGTAGTTGTACTAGAACCATACATGTAATTCTGAACATCCAGGGTAATTTTTTGCAGAGGTATTCATAGTCAGGATTAATCCTACTTCCCTATTTTTGGTCTTGTGTGTGTGTTTCTTCGTGCTGAGATGCTCTAGGATGTTTCGTAGTCTGAGAGCGTGGGGGAAGAATTCGTTCCTTTTGGAGTGGTTGAGGAAAGAGCAGTGAAGACTTAGCAACTTTTGCCTGTTTTGGGTGAGAAGTAGATGAAGGCACTAGGGTTAAACCAGGATTTGACCTGGTTTAAACCCAGGTCAGAATTTTTTCCCCCTAGTAAGCTATAGGGAACTTTAATATCCAGATACGTTTTTGGAGGTCTGCTCTGCAGAGTTCTTTGCAAGTCATTCCCACATCTCTGTACATCTTAACTTTGTTTAAAACCTGTGAGAGCTGATAATATTTTTAAAACAGCACAGCTTTTAATCTTTTTGCTACCATCATTTTGCTTACAAAATCTGTTATTATAAATACATATGTGTTGCTGTAAAGAGCAGTATTTTATTTTCTTCTTGCAGAAATTAATGTTTAAAGCTCAACAGATCCCTTAATATTTTGAGTTGCTATTTGTGTTTCTTAGTGTGGCTGCATCGTGCTAACTGCACTAATAGTTCTGTTTGGAATTACTCTGTTGGAGGGTGTTCTCACTGCCACTGCTTTTGAGGGAAATTTACAACTCCTGCAATATTTGTCCTTCTAATTCTAAAATCCAGATGAAGCATGATCCCAGGAGTGTTGTTTTGCAGTTGCAATGTAATCTTTTTCAGATGATACATGATTTAGTTGGAAACAAATTAGCAGCTATGCATGCCTAAAGAAAGCAATTTAATAAACAGGATTTTTGTAAGACCTAATCAGAATTGTAAAGTGATACTTGGGAATCGGTTGCATTATCCAAAATAGCTGGTGTGAATGTAGGCATGTGTGTGAATTCATGGTTTCCAATCACATTGTTCTCTCCAGTAATACCAGGGCTCTCACCTGCAGTCTACTGTTTCTTTTAATTTATTACTTAACTATTAAACATTTTCAGTCAATAATGAAAAAGTCACTCATTCTGGTGACTGGTTTAAATTTAAAAGTTAAATTCAGTTAAATTTGTTTTAACTACTGAAAAAAGCACTCTTTTCTAATGCTTTAAATCACCTGCTGCTGGTGAATTTTTGCTTGTTTTGTTCCTCAGAAAATTAGGTGCTGGTATTGTCTGTGTTGATGAGGAAGATCATATAAATGCAAAATAATCACAGGCAGGGACTCGGGCAAATTCTGTAGCTCCAGCTTCACAATAAGGGAGCTGTGTGTAGCCTCAGATTCATTATTATCTCTATCTAGTTGACCCTTGGACTGTGCTGATGCTGCTGGTATGTCTCTTAACTGGGACAGTGGATTTTTATGAAGTTCAGCCAATGTGATACAGAGACCATTATGGAATGCTGGTAAAAAAAAGGTGAACCAGTTAGTTCCCAGGTAACTATTAATATTTTGCACTATTTACAATGAATTTTTTTCAGCCTCTACAGGAAGCAGGTTTAACATAGAAAATACGTTACAAGAGAAGCAGTTTGTTGGCAGTTGAAGAAGTGAAAGAAGTGACAGGGCTTCTGTTTTAGAGCTGAGTTTGCCTTCCAATTACCCTGGTCCTAAATATATCTGTTAGGAATTTTGCATATATTTTCTCTAGCCTAGGGGCTTTCCTCTGTTTTCTTACTTAAGACCATTTCTTGCCTAACTAAAAAACAAATAACAAAATGTTCAGGTTGAAAAGAGAAAATGCTAGATTAATGAGTAAGCTACCAGCTGGGAGGCTAGAAACCAACAAATACAGAAAGCCTGTGCTTTGCACTTCTTTTTAAAGTCCTATTCTACTACCACTTGGTGTGAGTAGGGTGGCTGGTCTTCCTCCTTTTACTGAGCTGCTTTTTTTTTCCTGGTGGGGCAGATGAATATAACTTTTAAGCCTTTGACAACCATTTCTCAGTGTGACAAGAACTTTCTGAACTTCTCTTGGTTGCAGTCTCATGCCTATGGAAAAGGAGAACAACTGATTGCTTCTGTTTACCTGGTGGAGTTTCCCCTCCTGTTATCCTTTTACGCCAGTATCCTATCTATTTTTTAAGTGGGTTTTCTTGTTTGGTGTTTTCCCCCCACCTTGAGTTCATTCATCGTGAACTCAAGAGACCTGCAATAAGAGAAGAATATTGCATTAGAGACTTCATAGCAAAGCAAGTTACGCTGGGTGTCTGGAAGAGAGTGGCAGAGCACTTTGCAGTAAAGGGGAGTAGAAGACAACCTTTGACAGCAGTCAGGGATGACAGTAAGAGCTGGACAGATGGGAAGGGAAGAAAAGGGCTGTGCTTTCTAGAGTAACGGCTAGATTTTGGTGTTACCCAGCCTCTGATTTGTTCTGGAGTTGTGTTTTGGTGAGATCCATAGCAAATGCCAGCAAGTAGGTATAATTCAGGTTTTGAAGAGTTGTCATTTGCTTTTTTTGTAATGGTGTAATCTCAGAGCGTGGTCTAGCAATTATTTTAAATATGTTTCATTTAGGAGTGCTTGGTGAAATTTAGTGCATAAGGTTGAACTTGAGAAATTGAGGGGTTATTTTTGGGCTTAACTTAGAAACAGGTCAGTTTCTCAAATACTGTTTAATACACTTAATACTGTTCCAAGTGATCTAGCAGAAACTTAAGGTGTTTGTTGTGTTTTGTGGGTTTTTTGTTGTTTTTTTTAAAAGATGCTTGCAGACACCTTCTTCCTTTTGATGGTAGGTTTCTGAAAATTTGAAGTACCTTGTTACAGCCTGTGGTGCGATTTCTCCTTTTTAAAACGTGGAGTTGGTTTGGGGGTTTTTTTGTTTTTTTGCTTTTTTCCTTTTCCCCCTTCCTTTAACCTACCAGTTTCTGACTCCTACTCCTGTTTCTTGTTGACAGTAACTGACATCGGTCTCCCCAAAGTCTTCACGTCTTGTTCCTTGTTAAGAGTGCATATAATACTTGTCATTATGCGGGTGAAAACCCAGTCACAGAAAGGTGAAGTGCTGTGCTCGTGTTTGCATAGCAGGTCAGCTGCTGAGCCAGGAATAGAAGCCCTGTCTTATGACTCAGTGCCTGAACCGCTGGCCTGCGCCACCTCCCCGCAGCCCTGCTCTCTTCCAAGAAGGCAGTACCGGTGGGCTATAGAAGTAGCTACAGCAAGTATAGGAGCTTTGCTTCCATCCCTGGCAGGGCTTCGAGGCTTAATACGTAGCTTAAAATACCAGGGGAAGGAAAAAAAAAAACCACCAAACCAAACTTTCGAAAGGAGCTCCTAGATAAGTTTTGTAAAGTTAGCAGTTTCCTTTGCTCTGTTTAAAAAAAAAAAAAAAAATAATCTAGTTGAAATAGCTTTCCAGAAGGTTGTGGATGTGGGAAAAAAGTTGTACGCGTTTGAAAGTCAAACTCTGCTCTGCAAATAACCTTAAGAGTGGCCTGTGATTAAATCTTTTGTATATTCAACAACAAACTCATTTTATGCAACCGCAACGATGATAAAATTGAATTAAATGGACCTGCCTCTAAGAAAAGATACTGAATAGCTGAGTAGCGCATTATTCAGTGATTCAGTGAATGGAAAATGGGTAGGCTGGCTGAAACGGCTGGGAAATGGCTTTAACATTCTGTCAGGCTAAAGAGCAATTCTGTGAAATCACTGTATTTGTTTCCCCCCTACCTCCCCGCCCTCAATTTTTAAATAGCAGTGCTCTTCATACTGTCAGAATTCAGTGTTGTGACACCCCTACTCAAAAGTTATGACAGCAGTGTAATGACAGCTACTGCCTCTTGAGAATCAATCAGGCAATTAATTTTGTAAATGAAATGCTGATTATACAAAGCTTCACATGAGAGGCCCAGTGATTAAAATCAATTTAACAAATTGTTTCAGGTGGGACTTGATTAATAATTTGCCATAAATGCTGAGGCTATATGACCAGCATACCTTTGTGTGTGTGTTAATATAGAACTATATATAACGCTCGGAGTGGAAAAAATCTGGAGCTAACTGTAGGTACTTCTGGCTTGTGACCTAGTTGAGATTGGTTATACCTTTTTGTGGGTACACTCATCTCCCCAGTGTCCAGAATGTCACTTTCTTGGCTAGTGCATTCTCCAGCAATTAAATACATCTAACCTTTAATTTTATTTTTGCTAATAAAGTAACTGAGAAAGTGTATTCAGATCCACTTGAATATTGATTAGTTTTAGGAAGATTTTCCTTTAAAACTTGAAGTGGACGTGGGACTTCTATCATTATCCCCCTACCTCCTTCTGTCACTTACTAGTTTGGAGGACTTTCTGTGTTTTCCCCTCCCGCTCTAGTACTTCTCTGCAGGGAGTCTTCCTGCCCAGCTCCCCTCATTCCATTCGAGGCTGCTCTCTGCTCCTTGCCTGACGGACACTATTTTTAGTACATCCTTTTCTGTCCGTCTAACCCTGTGTTTGTGTAAGAGCTGTGCAAAGTAGGTAAGGGGATTTTTTTTTTTTTTTGAGTTCCAGATGGTAACTATGTAGAGTGAGTGTTTACTTGTCTAGGAAGCCGAGAACCTCATTGCCAGACAAAATAGAAGTAATTGGTAGCCTGGGTGGGGCTTTTCTTTTTTTAACTTACAGCTTTCTGGATTTATGAATGGATTTTACTCTTCCTTCTTGAGCCCATAGCATTGGCTACTGAGGAGGCCTTAGGGCCGTGAGACATCCTGTGGTGAATCTGGCTTGAGAATCTTAAGGTACTATTTTTCCCTCGCTGTCTGCCTTGCTCTCCTGCTGAGGAATACTATTTTGATAGCACAAATGGCAGATTGAGAACTGTGCCCCATATCTCTCCCGCTGTAGTGCTGAAGCGGTTGTATTGGTATAAAACCACCCTACAAGGACAGTTCTAAGCTGGCCTATGGATGGAAGTAGCTAAAGCATGATCGTGATCTGGCAGCAAGTAGGAAGAGCAGCTGGAATCACTGACCTGTTGTATAGTCACAGGTAGGTTTGCTAGAAGACTTCTGTAAGAACCCCTAAATTCTGCTGCACTAGAAATTGCTTTTAACTTGTTGGGGAGCTCTTTTGCTAGGAGACGAGCTTCTTCATGCCTAAGGGAAGGTGGTCTCCTCTGTATGGAGCATCCAAATGAGTCTTAAAAATATAGAGACAGGAAGGAAGAGAGTTCCTGAGTAATTCTGGAAGAAGTTGAAATTAGGAAGGTGGGTTGCAGGAGGAGGCTGAGAATTCAAGCATGACGGGGACAGATGACAAAGTTGACTTCAGAGCGATCAGGGTATAATCTGTATGTCAGTAGTTGGTGGCAACTTGGAGGGCAGCAGTTCTGAGCGGTGTTGCTGTGTGAACTTGTCAGATTGTTTTGGCCATCAGGTGTGATAAATGTGTATAATTGCTTTTTGATGTTGTCTTAACCTTTGTGAGCACTCATAGTGGCAACTGAAGAGGCTAGTTGTGTGTACTTCATTAAAACTAGGTTTCTTATC
Organism: Nycticryphes semicollaris; assembly: GCA_013400055.1. Lineage (NCBI taxonomy): Eukaryota > Metazoa > Chordata > Aves > Charadriiformes > Rostratulidae > Nycticryphes > Nycticryphes semicollaris. Next base: position 77,221 of record VXBJ01002756.1, on the reverse strand, counting down.
TCTGCTATGTTCACTGTGATTTGTTCTTTCAGTAGTAGGCATTTAGATTTATTTATCTGCAAAATCATAGCTCAAGAATGGGTGACTCACTGACCATGCAGTTTTCAGGTTGTGTTAAAGAGCACCCAGAAGAAAACTGGAGAACAGGCATACATGCATCCATCTCCTCCATCCCACAGAGACACTTGCTTGTATAATTGCTTGTAAATGTTCTAGTAGAGAAGTGGTAGTTGATTTTTGGTGGGACGTAGCTTTGATTTTTCTCTTTCCCCTTTTTAATTACTTTCTGTTTTGAGAGGGAAATTACCTTTCTGATGTCTCCCTGCAGCTGAAATCAGACAGTGTGCAAAGCCTTTAAGACAAGGGAAATAGCTATTTTTGTTAAATCTCTGCCAGTATATGCTTCTTCATTCATTGGCTTTTCCATCCTCATAGGCTTATATTGAACTTGGCTCTTTGTTTTGGCTTATTCCTTGTTGTGTTTGTGCAACTGCCTTTTTTAATTTAAGTTTTATTAAAGTACAGACAGTTGACTTCCTACTTCAAAAAAATTAGGCAGCATGTTTGCCAGTCAGCTCTCAGATTTCACTATTAGTGTAAGTCAGAATTCAGTGCTGTACGTTAATACTTTTTTAAAGGTTGTTTGTGTCTTTCTCAAATGGGTATATAAAACATGTATAGCGCGAGTTGTGTTCTGATACTCAGGCTTTTGTCGTGTAAAAATGTTGGCTGAGGAGTCCTTGTACGTGTTCATACAAATGATGGCATTATCTAGGCATGGATTATCTTTTCCCCAGTTGCGTCCTCATGCCAGCTGTGTCATTGTGTTATAGTGAATACTTGTGATTATCTCTAGTGATAAACTTGTAACTTGGTGCCTGACCTAGAGCTGAGAGCTCCATGCCCATCTTTCTTGGAATGTCAGTAACTGATTGTCAGCTGTCTTTAATACCAAAGCCTTGAAACCTCATAATAATAAAGAGGCTTTTTTTTTTTTTTTTTTAATGTGGAGACAGAAGCTTTGGCTGCAGATCAATGAATAAACAAAGAGTTATTGTATTCAGTAGCTCTAGGAGTTTGAGGGCAAACCTACTTGAAAGTGTTGAGTTCATGTTGTTTTGTTATAGGCGCAGATGATGTAGCGTTAGTTGTTGGGATGCGCTGTGGCTTATGCTCCCTTTAAATTGCAGCATTTGCTGTTGTCAGCCAAACCAAGGCTTCTTTCAGTTGTTTGTTTGTTTGAACAAACAAAAAAAGCACGCTTTCACTTGAAGGCTAGTTACATCTCATGTGAATACTCTTGTCCTGTAGTCAATTGCTCTGCCATGTATAAGAGCGCTATCGTCACATCTGAATCCCACTGTGACCCTTATAAAGTATCTTGTACCTCCCTCCCTGCCTGGGGACTTCAGTGGTGGGGCTCCTTGTGGCATCTTTAAATACTAAGTTACGTTTTGTCACGGAATTGTCAGAGTTGGAACACTGTTATTCACATTCATAAGCGTCTTTCAAATAAAGATTTTGGTGTTAGAAGTGAGTAATACGTTGATAATTTAATAGAGTATGTGCAATGCATGCATAACGTCAAGTAATGCCTCAAAAGGAAGAGCTGGTATGTGTTGGTCAGACAGCTGCTCAAGTTACTCTAGTGTGCAACCTGCCTCACACCTAAGCAGAGAGGAGATAAAACACTGGTTAAATGATAGGAGAAAACAGTAGTGCGAGGGAGTTTGTTGTGACTTTTTTTTGTTTGGGGTTGGTTTTGTTTGGGTGGTTTTTTTTCTGTCTTGCTTTAGAAACAGTAAAATTGAATGTCCAGGTATTTCAGGGTGAGGTGATTTATTTATTGCTTTGGCTATGAGGAGAGGAGAAGTGGTGGTGATACTGACATTACAAGCAGGTGTAGAATATTAATTCTTCTGGATATAGCAGGGATGCTGAAATTAAGCATTCTTTTACACAAACGTGGAAAAAAGGAGCGGGTAACAGAAAAAAAGGTTGTCTGTTACTATTTGTAGGCAATGTAGGCTTTTTTGCCTCCTACCTTAATAGTTGGACTGTCAATCTAAAGACCAGGAATGAAACCTTGGCCCTTTCGAAATCATTAGCGAACCTTCCATTGGATGTTTTAATGCACTCACAAGGCACATAATAGGCAAGACTCTTATGAAATGCTCTGTTCTTACAAAGCCTGATAGCATGTGTTCAAATGAATCTGATACTGGCACAAGATAGGCACTATAATAAAGGGGCTATAAATCACAATATTACTGTGGACTGAAGCAAAGAACAAGACTGAGGTATTTTGAGGAACTGCAGATCTATGCAAACTTTAAATGAAATGCAGCTAGCTGAAGTGGAGGTGCAGAATCAGAAGCAAAGGGCAGAATTCATTCAGGCTTGCCTGGCAGAATATGGCAGTAAAAATAGCACGAGCAAACAGTAGCTAAATTGGTAAAAAGGTAATGCATGTATTGGGAGTAAAATAGGACTAGAGAAAAAATTCGACCCTTGTGTAAAGAAAAGGAAAGGAGATGAATGGATATTGATGACAGCAGTTGAGGCCAAAATAACAAAAAGTAATTAACTTTTGTGGTACAGCTTGTAATACAATTAAGTAAAGGCATGGAAGATGTGAAAATATACACATTGTCCACTCGTGGTCATACATGCCCACTAGGTTTTAGAAAAATGTGATGCAGTTACAGCAATACTGCCATTTTTGGTAAATGTTGGAGAGCGGGTGTGGAAGAGTTGGTTGTTGATCCCTACAACATGAAGAGGTTGATACTTGTCATAATCATCCTGTCACCCAAAACTTGTCTTTCGTTGGGAACAATGTTAAACAAAATGTTTGAACTTGTTAAAGGAACCTTCAGATAAGGTTATAAGAAGTATTTATCAACTAACTACTCCTTCTCAGTAACTTTTTCAAAATGTAGAAAAAAGAAACTCTTGCTACAGAAAATGAGAAAATGAAACTTTAAGTTAAAAAGTATGCTGAACCTGAAAACTGTGCATGCGTTGAAGTTGGAAAAAGTTATAATGAAATTTTTACCTCCCCTGCATGGGACACACGCTACTGGCTGACTTTCTGCCTGTTAAGTGTATGGCTCCAGGTCTTTCTCACCACATACCATATTGATCACAGTCATATTAAATTCTAAAATTCACCTCTCTGGTGAGGAGATGATGATGTTTTTCATTTTTGCAGTTGGGAAACTGAGGCATTGCTGTAGGAAGTTTGAATGGCCTGGTTATGATGGCTGTAGGTTACATTTTCTGGAGATTACAGCTTCTAAAAACACCTTGACAGCACAACCCTTATCCAATTAAAAAATGGTTGAATAGTTGTAGATACACAGCATTTTCTGCAATTTAAATGTCATGATTTCAAGGCAGGTAATGAGGGGTGCATTAAGCTGGTAAATCATGAAAACTCTTTGTTTTAATGAAAAACTGGGGCAGATACAGGGGTAGGCTCCCGTTCTGCTTGAGCAGCATCCAGTTACCTTGATGGTAAGGCTGTGTTCTGCTTTGTGACTCATTTGGTCCCGTAGTGCACACCAGCTCCTTCCCTGCTGTTGACTGATCCTGAGAGCAGGCGCTTTTGCCACCTGTGAGGACAAGAGTGTGACCATGTATTTAAAGCCTGATACAGTTATATCTGTGAAGGAGACAAGTATGCCCTTGCAACATTAAACGTAATTCCAAGAGGTGTTAGCATTGCAATGACAGTGTTTCTTAAAGGCTAAGAAAGAGTTAGCTGTTTGGTTTAGGTTTGCCTTGCAGAAATACAGAATCATAGAATGGTTAGAGTTGGAAGGGACCTTAAAGATCATCCAATTCCAACCCCCCTGCCATGGGCAGGGACACCTCCCACCAGACCAGGTTGCTCAAAGCCCCATCCAGCTTGGCCTTGAACACCTCCAGGGATGGGGCATCTACAGCTTCTCTGGGCAACCTGTTCCAGTGCCTCACCATCCTCACAGGAAAGAATTTCTTTCTGGTATCTAATCTAAATCTCCCCTTTTTCAATTTAAAACCATTACCCCTTGTCCTGTCACTGTACTTCTGACAAAGAAGTCTCTCCTGTAGGCCCCCTTTAGGTACTGGAAGGCTGCTGCAAGATCTCCCTGGAGCCTTTGCTTTTTCTATGCTGAACAACCCCAATTCTCTCAGCTTGTCTGAGATTGGTGCTGCACCCCTCTGATCATTTTCGTGGCCCTCCTCTGGACCTGTTCCAACAGGTCCGTGTCCTTCATGTGTTAGGGGCTCCAGAGCTGGACACAGTACTCCAGGTGGGGTCTCACAAGAGCTGAGTAGAGTGGTAGAATCATCTCCCTTGACCTGCTGGCCACACTTTTTTTGATGCAGCCCAGGATATGGTTGACTTTTTGGGCTGTGAGCACACATTGATGGTTCATGTTGAGCTTCTCATCAGCTAACACTCCCCCAAGTCCTCTTCAGAGCTGCTATCAGTCTGTTCTTGGTCTAACCTGTGTTTGTGCTTGAGATTGCCCTGACCCAAACTGACAGCCACAGAGTCACTGGTAGGTGTCCTAACCTGTAGTGTCACTGCACAGATGGTTGGGATCTAGTCTGAACAGAGTCAGGAATAGCAGTGGTGAATTGCCACCCTCTACAGGGACTGGCCAGTGCATGGGATGAAATGTGCATCCCTGCTGGGTCTCTGCTCCATTCCTGAAGATTATCAGAGGACTAGTCTGCATGGTTTGTTCTTTCCCTGAGACCTCGGAGGGAGGAGGGAACAGGAATCATCAACAGTGAGGGTGGCTCTTTCTGGCTTGTCTCAGTAATTTGCCTGGGGATGTTTACTGCTCTCTCAGTCTAGCCATCTCATATTCATTATCTCCAGTCCTTGATCCTGGGGCCTCAATCACAGTGTCTGCACTAAGTTCTGAGTACACCCAGGTCCCTTGTTACCCATACCCTGTGACCATAGGCCCCTCAGTTTCAGCATTGTACGGGTCATCTGCAGGCTGGAGTTTCTGCAGTATCTCAGGCTCTTTATTCCTCCACCTTTCTGAAGTGGAGGGGTGTCATCTGAGGGAAAGGGGAGCAGCTCTCCTGGAGTGGACAAGAAGTGAAGAGATACCAAGTGAGGTGGTGAGGCTCATTCTGCTGTCACACGCATGCACAAAACCTCAGCCGCTTGGCTGTCACTGGTCCAGAAGGCAGAGACTCTTTGGCCTGTATCTGTGTCACCTCCTGACCTTGTTTCCTCTTCTTCCCTTCAACTCCTTCCTGCCCTGCTTCTGTCTCTGCTGCTTTCCTTAACCCATTGTCCCTGTTTCTTTGGCAAGTTTGAGGCTGCCTCCGCGTACCTTCTAAATCCTCTGATGAAGTCTCACTGCCCTGCTCGTGCGTTCCTGTTTCTTCCTCCTGTGCTCCTCACGGTCTGGTGACATTCAGGTGCTCTCTCTACAGGGGCACGCCACCTCACCTTTGTTGAAAGACCAATGTCACCCTGGCAAATGAAAATTCTCTGCCCCAAAGCGTGGTATTGAAGAGGTATTTTTAAGTGTTTTATGTAAGAACATAAGCGATGTATTTTTCTGTGACCTCATTCTAAGACTTAGCTGAACTGTTTCTGCTGAATTTTCTAGAGAATTTCAGCCTCAGGCATACTTATGGCCTGGAAAATTTCAACCTAAATGCTTGAAGTTTGGCAAAGTTTATATGCACCTGAAAATATTCTTGATAATGGAAAGTGTCAGCTTGTTTCAGCTCTGTAGCTATCTGCATTGTTTATAATTGTATCTAAGTATTGGATGCAAAACAGAAAGCATTACACTCAAAATTAATTAACATTGAATTTGAGTAAATGTTGTTATTGGAGTTGAGACCTAGATTCTTTACTCTGAAACAGAAGATGATGGCATTGAACAGCGCTGTTGGGTTTCATAAGAATCTCAGGAAGGAAACTCAAAACTTGCTTTGGATAAGGATTTCTATTTGAGAAGATGAATATGACAAGTGGTGCACAGGGTAAACATAAAAAGACAGAAATAAACTTAGATAAAGTATCTTGGTGTATAGGAGGAACTATAAATTGTCCCCTGGGAACCCTGTAAGAAGGAATCTCTTCTTCATCTGCTGAACCTTTGTGTTTGTGTTGGTTTTAGTTAAAAGTGTGGTGAGAGTGCATGATAGCCTGTAAAAAAAAATAAAAAAAGTGGTGTTATGGGTCAGGTGGCCTGAAGTGGTTGGGAAACCATTGAATTTGAAAAGTATGAAATATAAATAGAAAATCACCCAGGGAAATTTAGTGGTGAAAAATAGAAACTTCTAATCTGGCTGCAAGGAAGCCAAATAAAAAAGGCAAATTTGCTGAGTAATACTAAGCCAAAATTGGAAGTGAATGTCCAATTCGCTATGGTGGTAGAAAAGGGCAGTCCTCTTCTGCGTGAAGAGGTGTCATGTGAAGAGGGGGAAGTTGTCGTTTCCACCTCCTCAGGTGTAGCGTGTCCATGTCGGGAGTACTCGTATTCAGTGACGTTTCCAGCAATACATCGGTACTGGGAAGGGTAGGGAGGGCCAGTGAAAACTGTGAGAAGATTTGAAGAAGGAAGAACAATGTGTTCATTAAGCAGTGACTTCTTTGGAGAGTTCGGTTGCAAACTTGAACATAAGAGGTTCTGTCTAAAAATGAGGAGGAACTTCTTCCCTTTGAAGGTGGCAGAGCCCTGGAACAGGCTGCCCAGAGAGGTGGTGGAGTCTCCTCTGCTGGAGACATTCAAAACCCACGTGGAGATGTTCCTGTGCAGCCTGTTCTAGGTGGACCTGCTTTAGTAGGGGGATTTGACTAGATGATCTCCAGAGGTCCTTTCCAACCCCAGATCATTCTGTGAGTGCATACACCTTGTGCATATAGGGGAGAAAAAAGTCATAGTGTATTAGTTGTACAAATGGCAATAATGAGAAGAAACGAGAGGTTTGTGTGTAGTGTATTGTCATAACAGCTATTACATCAGAATATACTAGCCAAGAAGGACTTGTAGAAGCCCTGTTACACAGGAGGCCTTAAAATGACACTGGTCAACAATACACTGTAGGAAAATATGTACAAAATGTGCTACGGGAAGGAATCCTGCTCCTGGTGGGAGGGTGGGGGGGCTGGCTGAATTAATG
>VXBJ01002756.1:57884-70024 GCA_013400055.1 Nycticryphes semicollaris | reverse complement strand
GGGGGGGAAGGGATTTCGTCTCTTTCATGAAGACAAGATTGTGGCAGGCTTTTTAAAAGCCTCCCTCTCCCCCCCCCTTTCTCCTGTGAATATAATCGGCACTCAGGAATTAAAAAATGGATGTCATATTAACAATGCAGTGCTGTGCTTGACAAAGTATGGTATTTTTTTCTGGTTCAGTTAGTCCTCAGTAATAAAACCTGAGAGTAATACCACACAATGGTTGACACCCGTCCTGAAACTGTTACAGTGCTTGGTAAGTGCTGCCAAAAAGTCTAAAAATAAAACTTCCCTCCCTTGCCTTCCCCTCCCCCTCCATCAGTGATCGCAGTTTGGATTTTCTGAGGTCTGTTAAGGAGGCAAATAAACTTTCATGTAAAATCAGGGTTATGACTTGCCTTATGATCTGGAAACGTATTAATGTACACGATAGCCATATGAAAGCACTGAGATAGAGCGTTCTGTATGCATTGCACTTCTTGGAAACTTTATTTTCTTTTCACTTTCCCTTTTTTCAAGGTAAGAAAACAGATGTTTTCTCAAGGTTAAATGGCTTGCCCATTACTTGTGTCTCTCTTGATAGACACCCTTTTATTTATGTTCACACATTAAAGTCAGTGATGCTAATCAGTTTACAACAGTATACTTAATTATTTCTTGAGCTGCAATTTATTAAGTGGTTATTATACTTGCTTTTTATGTAGGTAAGAGACATCTTTAAGTTTGTGTGCAAAATTACTGCCTTTTTTTTGTTTTTTTTAATGCAATGGAAGCCCCAAACTTACCTTTCAAAAAACTCATCTATTAGTATGTACGGTACTTTGCCTGTTTGTATGTCAAGTCAATATTTGATATCTAAAGCGCTGAGAAAACACATGTATAGTTTGCCCGCGGTAAGCGTGACTGTTCTGACCTTTTTCTTTCCCCATCTTAACCTATTGCTTTGCTTGTCTTTTAACAACAGGGCAGCCCCATGGACCCAATGGTCATGAAGAGACCTCAGTTGTACGGCATGGGCAATAACCCTCACTCGCAGACGCAGCAGAGCAGCCCCTACCCCGGGCAGTCCTACGGCCCTCCCGGCCCCCAGCGTTATCCCGTGGGAATGCCGGGCCGAGCCCCAGCAGCCATGGGAGGAATGCAGTATCCACAGCAACAGGTTTGTGGAGGATTTTTCTGTGTTGCTTCGGTTTCTCTCCTCCTCTTCTCTTCCCTTCCAACGCTGTGGTAGTACAGAGGGTGCATTAAAAAGATAAAATAAAATTCAGAAATGAGTATTTATTGGGCAGGAGGGTGAAAGAGGGTTTTAAAAGTAAATATATTACACTGACAATGTGGATATTTTCTGAAACCCTGTATTATCAGAATAAAAATTTACTTTTTTGTATCTTTTTGGAGGGAGAAGTATGTCAAATGCCATCAGGTCTTTTTCTTTTCCAGTTGACATAACTTAGCCTTGTGTATTGGTGGGGTATTGTGTTTTGTTTTATTTTTGTTTTTTGTTTTTTTTTTTTTTTTCTTTTAAAATTATCTTTCTCTCTGGCTTAGATGCATTTCAATGTAAGATGAAAACCTAGAGCTGACATCAGTGCAGCAAGACGAGTGTTGTCCAGAGTGTACCAAAGTGTAACCAAAGTTGTTTGTTGTTATGGTGGTGTGTTTGGGGGTTTTTTCCCCTCTACTTTTGGTGGGAGCCTGTAGCTTTTCCTGTTGTTTTTTTTGGTTTGGTGGTTTTTGTTTTTTTTCCCCCTCCTTTTCCTTTACCACTGCTTTAAAGTCAGGATATTTTTTCAATATCAGAGGACACGGAAATGTAAAAATCTCCTTTTATCTTGGATTTCACTGTCGATAGTGACCTTTTGCCTTTTTCCTGCCCTTCTAAAGAAGGTCAATTCCAATATTCATACCATATACTAGAGAAGCTACAGTAGTTTATGTCTTGTGGGTTTTTTTGTTTTGTTTTTAAATTAGGAATGTGAATGTAGGCAATAGGAGCTCTATACTTTGTGAGCACAACAGAGTAATAACTTGCTCATTAATGGGCAAGGACATTTGTTTTATGCAGCTAACTAGTTGCAGATTAGCATTTTTTATGTTATGTATTGTTAAATATAGAGAAGGAAAGAAAACTTTGGACTCCCTGGCAGATGGATGTCTGGCTAATTTTTGTTATCAGCCATCCACAAGGACAGGATATTAATCAGGGGGTTAATTAAATAACAGTTTCAAATCTAGTAGTTGGGTGAATAGTAGCATTTTCAACAGTCTCCATTTTTATTCTGTTGTTTAATAGATACTTGTAAGGAAGAGATTGTTTAGTTTAGAAATGTCAAACAATATATTTGGTTGCTAGCTTCAGACAGCAAAGCATTTTGTCAGTTGTAAAAGGAAAAGAAATTGAAAAAAGGAGGCTTTATTTTTCTCCGTGTGGCTGTAGCCAAAATGAAGTTATTAAAACATATTTTTAAATTTAAAATGAGTTATTCTGTGTTATGTGGAGATGAGTGTTGAATTTTCACTTCATTTGCTAATTGCTTGATAATTGTAAATTAGCCGTCAGCAGGCAGTGACCTGGCACAGCCATTGGCTGCCGGCCCTATCTGTCTTCTCCCAGCATTAATGTAATTGGCTGAGCAGCAGCCCAGTTCTGAGCACTAATGCTCTTTGGGGAAAAAGTGAGAGGATAATTATGACATTGAATTTTTATTGAACGGACATCACCACCTAGGCATGATTTTGTTTTGGACGGCCTCCAAAGCTTCGTGTGTTTGGTTTGTGAACCTCTAATGATCTGAATCCAGTTCTTTTCATATTGCTCATATATTACCACCTTTCTACAAAGGATTAAAATGCAGGAATGCAGGTTTGTAAATTGAATTGCCAACTTACCAGCTGAGTGGTAAGTTGTCTTTGGCACGGGATGCCACAGTTTGATTCCTGGCTGGATTTTTACTCCTGTGACATGAATATTAAATAAGGAGAGCCTAGCTGCGCTTGTTAAAACTGGCTGTATAGCATGTACCTACTTCTAGATATAATTTATATAAAATAAATAATATTGCCAGAAGTTTCAGAAGATGGATCTCAGCACTTTCTGAAAATTGGAGTCCTTTAGAGTGTCACATTGAATTTATCAGAAGTGCAAGGCACTTCCAAGAACTTGATTGGTTTTGAAAAATACTGAGTCTTAAACACATACAGTGCTCAGATTTAAGTATTGTGCAGAGAAAGCATTGGGTGGATGGATTATGAGGGCGGAAGTGCCACACCGTAGGAAGGGTGGGAAACATCTATGGGAGAGGTTGTTCTTATTTTAAGTTATAGTCTGCCATTGCCCAAAGATAGCTCAGGGTGTCAGTTCTGTTTCCTTGGATGAAATGAGCAGGCTTTTTGTTAGGCTGTGAAGATTTTTGAATTTCGAAGAAGACCTTGAAATGTTACGTCTGGCTCTTTGTCAGCAAGTGTTGTGGCTTGAGGTTAGAACTATGGGACTTGACAGATTTTAACTTGCAGGCTCCGCTGCAGGATGCTGCAAATGAAGAAATAAAGATGAAAAACAACACCCTAAAGATGTGGCTGAAATTAATGGAAATGGTAGAAATGAAGATAATTGCCTAGATGTAGGTAGCTGGTGTGTGTCATGTTGCAGCAGAGAATAGTGTGTTCCAGCCTGCAGCCCAGAGGTGAAGGAGAGAGCTTGCGGGAAGGGAGGCCTCTGGCATAAGCAGTGAAAGATTAAAGAGTTTGAAAAAGATGAAATGTTGTCAGGTACACTTATTCTACATATCTGCAGCATGGGTGTCAACCGTAGCCTGCTAACCTGTTGAAAAAATGGTATCTGCATAATACTGCAGATAATGCAGATATTCTCTTAAAACTGTGCTTTGGTCTAGGCATGCTTGATACCAAACAGGAAGGTGCAAGTAAAATCCCAAATTTTCTTAACATTCTATGTGGAAATGATAGGATGTTGGGGAAAGTAAGGGAAGTATGGGATATGTCCTGCAATGTGGCTGCAAAGGGTGCTGTGAAGAGAGAAACTGAGTCTCCTGAGCATTTGAGCTTGGAACTCATCTCTCTTGAGTTATCAATGAGGAGCCCCAGAACAAAAGCCTTATTTAAGGGGCAAAATTTGAAATGCAGACAATTTTGCATTACTCATTAATAGAACTGAAGATAAAGGCACTGAGATATATACGTGGACGTGTAGGAAAGAGGTAGGACTGTGATGATGCCAGTAGTAATCTGAAGCTTTGTTTCCTGTCCAGCGCTTGACAACGGATCGGGGTTTATCATGTGAAAATGGGTGATAGCTTGTTGTGACAAAGTGCTAAGCAATCTGAAGAATGCTGCAGCATTTTGTCAAATTTTAAGGGCTTGTCCAGTGAAGTCAGTGCAAGTCAAATAAATATAGAAAGCTTTTTGACTGATTTAGGTAAAATTGTCTTAATGGGTTAGGAGATGAAAAATCACGTTATGCTGCACCTGTATTAATGGGAAGTATAAGAAAGAAAGGTGTTACTAAAAGAGTCATATACTTAATTTATAGCATTGCGGACTTGACAGTTTGTCTCTTTTGTCAGTAGTCATAATATGTATGGTGGATGAATTACTTAAAAAGAGATTTTTTTAATATTGTTAGGAAACTTTGGAGTTTTGCCTCTTTCCCATCCACTTTTCCGTGGGAGGGGAAGGAGGCAAGGGAAAGGCTGGGGGCAAGTTGACCCTATGCCTGCGTTGTCGGTTTTCGCCATGACTGAGACACAAGTTGCAACAAGGCCGGTGTTTGTATCCCAGGGTTTTAAAATGCTGGTCTTGCATGTAAATCTCAACACTGCTATCTCATCATCTCATGTACTCTCTCTTCTGGTTTGCACGGGGTGAATGTAATTCTAGGGTTATTATCACTCCTCACCCAGGACTTCAGGGAGATCACAGTATGTAACAACAGAAAGCAGAAGAACATACTTCCAGGTTTAATATTCTGTTTCTAATCTCTTAGATATTTCTTGGCATTACAAAGAGGTGATGTAAAAATGTAAAAGCCTACTATGCAGGGATAACGTAGCACCTGCAAACTTCAGGCTTGGTTTCGCAATACATTTCTCTACCGTGTGAGTAATAAGATCTGATTCTAAAGACAATAATTTCCTTTTAATTTAACTTCTTTTTCTCCCCCCACCCCTTTTGGACCTCAGGCAAGCAAGCAATGATTCCCTAATCAGTTTCTGACTTCGGTTTGAACGCCTTGTCAAAGTGTTTCTGGTCTTTAGCGCTGTGCACTGTAGGAGAGCCTTCTGCTACTTTGTAAAAGCACTTTTGCTAAAACTAGAGATATCTCAGAGTATCTATTACATGAAAAACAAGATTTTCTGCCATTGTCTGATGATGTTGTTTTTCCATGTTAATAGTGCGTAATGCTTTATTTTGTGCTGAATTTCATTAAGCTTACAAATCAGCTCCTTGAAATACCCCCATGTAAGTTTTGGAAGTCTTGAGCAAAGTCTGAAGCTTTGGATTTATGAATATGTTTGAAGGAATTGAATGGTGTGATGTGGCTGTTTAATCGGATGATCATTGCCTAATTGATTTTTTTAGGATGCATTAAAATTCCTTGGGTGCTTGATGGACTGGAACAACAACTTATTGTGTAAATAGGATCGTGTTGCTATATGCATAGTAAATCCTTTATGAAGGGTAGTTGTGTGGATGTGTACAATAGCCATTCCTAATAGCTGTTTAAAAGGGAGCATTTTGATACTTTCTCATTTCAGTGCTGATCATGTGGCTGTCTTTGTGCCTTGAGCTTGGTTTGCCGTTAGGTCAAGTCTCCTTGGTCTGTTGTTTCTCCCTCTTTTGCTATAGAAATACCATAAGATGAAAGGGTGCTAATCACTTTGCTTGTCCCTTTAATATTTTTTTTTTTTTTAATTCTGCAAATCATGAATAGAATAATAAAGGTTGTCACTGTGCTCATAGTTTTAAGAGTGGAACTGTAAATATTCAGAGAAGTGCTTTTCCCTTTAATTTTTTTTTTAAATGTACAGATTATTTCAAAGATAAGAAAAATATGCTACATTTTTAAATTCTTTTTTTCTTCTTTTTTTTTTCCTCTATGGCAGTTTTAAACTCCAAGTAACTTTTTTTTTTTTAAAGGGGTAGAGAAGTTATAAAACCTCTGGGAATGTGCAGCGAGGATTTATTGTAATGGAAACTGCAAGTCAACCAGAACTACAGCAGCACCAGTGTGATTACCTCATTTGGGAAAGGGTTTACAGTGCTCGTATTGGGTAATGTCCCAGATTGGAAATGTCGAATTTACGCCGAGCAAATCAATTGGCTGTTGGCTCGGCAGGTAGAGTTTTAAAGCTGGCAAACACAAACGTGTTTACTACTGGGTGGCTGGTTGTGTGTGTGTGTTACTTCCTGAAATCATCTTAATTCTAGAAGATTGAAGTAGACCAAGACAGTGAGGCTTTCTGTAATGTTTTGCTCTGAACTGTTAACCTAAAACACAGTGCATGCATATAGTGAATACGAGTCAAGTGAAACGTTCGTTGACTTCTCTGTATGTAATTGCCCTCACCAGCTTGAAAATATTGAGTAGATTGCAATTTTTTGTGCTCCAGAACAGCTTTAATATAGCTGATGTTAATATTGGTTAAGGGAGCAGGCACAGAAAATAAGCAGGTTTTAATTTCTTAGCCTATTTATTTTGCAGGAACAGAGGATGAATCAATATGATTGAATCTCAAAAACAACCAGCAGAGGACAAAACACTGAGATGTGTTGCTTTTTCTTAAAGATTGATAGATGCATTTCATACACACACATAAAAAGAGGCTGTGAAGCTTTGATCAGCGTGTGCTTCAGAAGTGTGTTTTTCCAGATTTTTGTTTGATTTGCCTTGGGTGGTGGTTGTATTTTTTTTTTTTTCCAAGGGTGTGTGTGTGCGTGCAGTGGTGTTCTTACGAGTTTTTTCGGATATATGTGTTTGTGATAAATTTTGGGGGTTGGTTTGTTTTGCTTTTTCTTTTTTTTTTTGCTGGGCATTTAGTTGGAGCTCTTGCTAGTAGATTATGGACCTACTTAGTAATTCCTGGAAAGCATAAGCATTGAAACTCTTAAAGATTAATCGTTTTTTCCATCTTCCTCTTCTGTTAAATACATGTAAAAACTTCAAAAGAAAAAAATTCCTTAGTAAAATTTTATTTGAATGATATACTTGCCATCCTGCTGAACTGCTATAAACTTCCTATTAAAAAAAATTTAAAGAAAAAAAGCAATAAAATAAATAGAAGAAATACTTACTGGAGAGTGTGAAGTTTGAATCCTTCCTTTTATGAATTGGAAAAAGGGACAAGAAGTCACAGCTATTTGTCTTCCTTGTAAGGTCATCTTTAAGAATGGCTCTTTTGATGGTCAAGTGTTAATAATTGCAAAGAAAAGTTGCTGCTCTTTGTTATGTAAAGAAATGGGATTTTAAAATTTCTATTTAAATTTTAAGATTTAAAAATCTTTTAAATGCTAAACACTGTGCTTGTGCAGACTGTAGGAAAATGTTTAGCATGGGTTCTTTCTTTTGGGTATACTAAGCCTCATTGACTAAATTGAAAAAAAGGCTGCTACTTTAGTTCATGGCAGGATAAGGCTTTATGTTGTATTGTCTCCTTTAGAATTATCCTTTCTATTGAGTGTAATTCACTCTATAGAGGGAGGTGGGCAGAGATTACAGATAATCACGGAATCAAATTTGACATAAGTTTGGGGTCTTTATGGTAGCTTAGCTCTTCATCTTAATGCTGGTCATCTGAGAGATTGTTTACCAAAGAAAATCCCTAAAGTAGCGGAATTGTATTATTATGGTAAATAGAAACATTTCAGTAGCTTCTGTCATTTCTTTGAAACTGCTGGAAAAAATGTAGATTGAAAAGGAAAAAGAACTGATCCTTCAGCTGGTGAGAGAAAGCTTGGAAATACAACAGGGTTGACATTTTTATCTGTTCAGTTACTATGTACTGATGTTCAGTAAATGCAAATTTTTTGCATCTATCCTGGAGTAAATGGCAGCTTACATTTGTATAGAAAGTGTGTAAGAATCATCAACGTACCATGACAAATAAAATATATTTTTGCTGCTGCTAAATGATAGTACTTCAGTTGGAATATTTAATAGCCGTAATCACATTTGTTATTCTGCTTGGAAGTGGGGGCATGAGAGAGGAAAAACAAACCTGCAAACTCGGCGTGTTGATGTTCTGAAAAAGGTTGCTGTTAAGGAAGCAGCAGTTACTCTCTCGTTGGGAACCGGGTTTGCTGAAGTATTAGCCGTCGGTCTGCGCTGGGGTTGGGTGGGAAGCAGATTTTGGTGATCAGAAGTGGAGAGCAGAGGGCCGTTGGCTGCTTGGTGAGGAAGGTACAATAATCATTTACTTACGAACAGCTCGTTTTACGTGGCAGCAGGAGACGTGAATTCGGTTACATTTGAAGTAATATAAGCGTCTTGCTTTAAGAAAAGGCTGCTCCATTGCTCTATTCAACAGCTGCCTTATAATGGCTGTGCCAGGAGGGTTTTAAAGAATAGGTAAGGAATAATTAACTGTTACTCCTAATATTATAGTGATAGTGGTTTTCTGTTAATAATAATCATCAAAGAATAACTGGCACTCCAAACTACTGAAATGACATGCAGGCCCATCATCCATCATGTGTCTGCACACTAAGATATATTTTATTTTTTTGTAACCATACTTTCTGTAACGTCCCCGGGGGGCAGCTCAGCCTTTTTTTTTTTTTTTTTTTCATGTCTTGGTTTAAGTTTCTCAGAAGATAGTATCAATCGTCTGTAAGTTTGAACTTACTCAGAGGAAGCAGGGGAGGCAATAGACTTGGCTTTTTTAAAAACAGGGAGTGTGTTTCCCACATCTGAAAACAGGGCTGAAGATAAGGAGATGAAACCTGCCTGGAATCAGTGGGAAATTTGCTGTGACTTCAGTGGAGCCTACAATTGCATTTGGGGGCCACGTTACTGGGGCTGGGTGATGTGTCTTTAGTTGATAACAGCGTAGGCAGAATCAGCCCTCTAAGTCAATTGGAGAGAATCTCAGAATGAAACAAATCAGTACCTTCGCTTTGGTGACCCTGGGACAGAGTCATGTAGCTTTCTTCTTGGAACAACAGACCTTTCAAGAAATACCTGATGTTTCAGTAGCTCAAGATTAGACTCCAAGTGCTACCAGCAGATTTAAAAAAAAACAAAAAAAAAACCAAAAAAAAAAAACCACAAAAAAATCCCTTAAGATTTATTTTAGATTTAGTTAGATTATTTAGATTTAGTAGCATGGTAAGTGCTGCAAAAAACTGAGAACGTTTTCCATACCTCTTTTATGTAGTCAGTCCTAAATGACATGGGTGATGCGGTATAATCAAAGTTCACTTAATGAACTGGTTCTGTTCTGTATGTTTTGTCACGTAAAGCATTAAGACTTTTGTGAGAGTAGATGAGTTATAAAATTTAAAATTTTTTCCTTTTAAGATATGTTTAAGACTATTAACATTCTCTGTGGGTCATACTTTTTTTTCTGAAACTCCTATTTGTTTACGTATTACATTGCTCCTTATAACTATACCAACTAGGCGGATGTAAAGATCTTAATATAAATACTTCAAGCTATTGGTGTTTTGCTGGTTTTCAAGATGAATGAAGGAAAGATTTAAGAACTTAAGGGATAACTTAAAGCTACCGCTCATTTAATTTTTGTAGGCCTTTTATTCTTCTGCTGCCTTGTATGACCCCATTTTTGGGTGCTTCCCTGGTACTTGTGCTTCTTATTCATTGCTTTGCCTAAAATAGAACAAGCATGTTAAATGCTTGCATCCTAGCTGATAAGAATTTGATCTATGAATCTTACAGTATCTTTTGCGGGTAAGGAAGAGGAACAAGGAGGAAATCAGTGTCTGTTTTTTCCTTTGTACGCTCCATCCTCTTCCTCCTTTCCTTGGGCATTGTTTCTTAGCGATGCTCTTTGCATTTGTGTGGTAAGAACAAGACATGTAACAGGCAAGAAACATTTCAGTGACCGGACAATGCTAGAAAGTATATTTGCATCTTATATTCAGATACACCTTTTGGAAAATGAGTGAATTTGATTTTGGTATGTATGTCAAAGAAACTAATAGCAAGCGTAATTTGTCCGTTTCATGTAGCAGTGATGAAAAGTTTTCTGCGTATTTCTTGGCAAACTGTAATATCATTTGTCTTTTGAGACAAGAGTCCAATCAAAATAAACAAGGTTTGTATAGCCACTTAGGGAGAGATGTTGACTTAATTGTAGAAGTGACGTTACTTATCTTGAGTCTGTGTACATGCATGTGTTTTACAGGCCATGTTGTCGAATATGTGCTTTTCAGGACAGGTTGGAAAAAAGCATCTTGTTGTCTTCCCAGGATTGTCTCCCCTCCTCTCCCTGAACTGTTTCGTGCTGTGCAAGTGCTGCTCAGTAAAAACAAATAGGTAAGAATCTGTGCCAGGAACAGATTGCGCCTGTGCACAGGGAGGAAGCTCAGCAAGAACCTCTGCTTTGAGCTCCTCCTGCCCCTTCCGAGTAACCCCATGGCTTGCCTCTGCTCTCCCTCCCAACTTTCCCAGTTGCCAGCACTGGAAATTGGTGTGAGCTCTGGCTCTTCCTCCCTACTGGAGAGTATTTAAAAGGAAGGATGCAAATTGACTAGTTTTGTGTTTTTTCATTGGTTTTGTTTTATTGCTGGTTGGCAACACCAAAGAAAATCAGAGGCCAAGATATCCCCAGGCAGACTTGGGAAGTGTGTACTTAATAGATTTATGGCCATTTTACATTTGGAAGGTTGTCCTAGAGAGGAAATTATTATTTCTAAAATGAACCTTAAGTTCTGCAGAAAATGATACTTCAGACATTGTGTTCACCAAGGAATAAAATTTGTACTTGATGTGGGAGAGAAGGCAGGTGGGTTTTCAGTCCTCCGAGGTGATGCTGTGAGAAATCCCACGTATCCTTCTCAAATTGAAGATTAAGTTTTATGACCTGAGTAAATTTGCAGTCCTGCAGCAAATGGTGAAGAGTAGGTTCAGCAAATGCCAAGACTGTATGGGTACTTGGCCTTTCTTTTTTGATTTTATACATTACAAGAAGAATAATGTTTTCTAATATTGCTTTAGGCCTATAACGCAGGGGTTACAAGAGGAGCATAGCCACAGAAAGTAACTGAAGAATATCCAAGAAAAGATCAGATATTCTTTGAGTGTATTGGGTGTAGGTTTCTCTTTCTTCTTTCTCTCTCATGTTTTGTCATCCCACTTCTGTCTTTCACATATATAACTATCTAAAAATATGTTCCTATTCCTGGTGTGCATTAAGATCTTGTATAGCAGAATAAAAACCTGACTAGATACCAGAACCCTGTGTACATGTGAGTTGCTGTGTTTTTACTGGAGTTCCTTTAGACTTGCAGAAACTCTGAAACTTCTGCTTTCTGTAAAGCTGGTTTTAAGGGGAGGGGGGGGGAAGTTTTTAGCCCAAAGGATAAAATTAGTTACTGTTATGAAACCTGTTTGTAAGGCTGTTATTTATAAGAATGTGGAAAGATGCATGCTGCCTGTAGTGTTCTGCTTGGTGCAGAAAACATGTTTTTACTTGAAAAGTATTTTTTATATGTGGACCCGATCGTATGTATTCTGCTTCCAGCTGTAGGCAGGAATGGCTGTGCCCTGAATTATTCTGCATAATACATTTGAATGTCATCAAGATTTTTATAAATACTTTGAGAGAAAGGACAACACCTTGGTGCTTTTTAATCCTGTGGTAATGAAATGCTGCAAACAATAGCTTTTTGAAATCGCGTTGTGTTTTAGGTTGGGTACTTTTTACTGCCTCAGGGATGCAAAATCTCACCCAGGTTATTTGGTGTTTTTAGTAGCATCTCTGAAAAGGGGAGCTGCAGAGTCTTTAAAATAATTGAGCTTGGTAAAAGGAAAGGATCCCGGGACGAGCAGCAGAGCGGTGTTGGCAGTGCAAGGAATGATCATCCACTTCCCATGTGTCAATAAAAATGCAGGAGAGCACCTTTCTTGACACAGGGGTTGCTGAAACATCAGTGCTGGCTTT
>VXBJ01002756.1:0-48848 GCA_013400055.1 Nycticryphes semicollaris | reverse complement strand
TTTGGTTGGATATTTTCCACTTTCTGTAATTCTTCTCCTTTCTTAAACAAAGTAAAATGTAAATGGATCAATGACCTGTACAGAATATATTTCCTGTAATGCTAAGGTTCAATCTACTAGTGTTTTGGTGTTTAATTTTGGGGGGTATTTTCATGTGTGCTGGGGTTTTTTTGTTTGTTTGTTTTTGCTGGGGTTTTTTGTTTTGTTTTTCCTTGGGTTTGGTTAGCTTCTTAAGTTCAAGGAGCAGGTGAGGTGGAAACTGCCCTCAAAATTAGAGAATTATAAAAATGAGCAGATCTGTATTCACGTTGACAGTCACTTTGAGTTAAATGGGAATAAACCGACAGAAGATGGTGTTTGGAAATGAAACATGATGGGAAAGCAGTTAGCACAAACTGCCCAGTGATTTCTTATAGTCAGGAAAAGAGAGCCATTAGAGAGCAGGGGTTGTGCCAATAAAAAAGCTGAAAGATAAATTAATGGTCTTACAGTACCAGGCAGTAAATTCGGTCCATGTCATCTGCCCCCTCCCTGATGGTTAATTTGGTAATGGGGTGGGTACTGGCACAGGCACCAAATTCCAGGTGTTTGTATCTCCTGTGAGGTTGAGTTTATTATCCAACTTGTTTTGAGCTGCTGGGGCTCTGGTAGGACAGGCCACCTCCTGCGTGAGACCCCTTGCCTTCTCTGCAGAGTGGCAGGCTGTTCCCCTGGGTGCTTCCCTAGCTGTCTTCTCCTTCACCTTCCCAGGGAGTGATGGTGGTCTACTGTACGATGTGGGTTTTTTTTTCTTCTTCTGCTGAAGTAGTGGATGCGCTAAATCTTATTAGTTGCTCTTATATGATGGTTTGTGCATTTTTGTGGCTGACACTGGAGAGATCTTTGCTTTTGCTGGCAACTAGATGCATCTTTTCTGTCACCGGTGGACACTGTGGAGGCTTTGGTGGCAGCTGGTGCTGCAGGAGCCTCTTGCGCTTGTGTGGTGGGTACTGTGGGTGTCCTTGTGCTCCATCCATTATTACACCCCTTGACTCACCTGAGCTTGGAGAGTGGGGTGATGGAGCTGAGGTCAAGAAGCTTCAATAAACCAGGTGATGGGGAAGCACTGGTANTTTTTTTTTTCTTCTTCTGCTGAAGTAGTGGATGCGCTAAATCTTATTAGTTGCTCTTATATGATGGTTTGTGCATTTTTGTGGCTGACACTGGAGGGATCTTTGCTTTTGCCGGGGGTTAAAATATTTTTCCGCAACTATTTCCCCCTCTTTCTCCTCTTCCCACCTTGAACCTTCTGGGAAAAGGATGCACCGGAGATGTTTCACTAAGTTGAGCTGTTAGTCATAACTGTAACACGTGTCATATGAAACCCTGGTGTGGTGGCTGTGACCTCAGGCCGGGAAAGGATGCGCGTGTCTCAGATGGTATCATCCATCTGTACGTAGGCCCGAGTGTGCCATCTGCACGCTTGCTTTTACAGAACTAGATGAGACCTTTTCCCTGTCTGTAAAAGCTGCTCTGTGGCTCCAGAGCACTGGGCCACGGGTGCAGCTGTAAATTCGCATGGAAGGTTTGTCCTGATTTGATCTGATTTTTTTTCTTTTTTTTTTTTTTTCTTCTCCCTAAGCCACACCAGGAAGTTTAGTTCCTTCTCAGTGGTGCCACTTCATTATTTCAGCTTGAGTTTTGTTTCTTCTTCTGTTGGTCAGCTGAAGCGTTTTGGGGGTTAGTGGAAACCCAGCGACAGGCCCTTTTGCTCTGAGGTTACTGTTTCAGTACCACATAGGGTTGTGTTGAAGGCATTGCCAAAGCCTCTTCCAAAAGCGGTTACGTGTTTGCAGTGCCGTCTTGAGATTGTTCTTTCACGGGAAACCAAAAATATTATTCAGTCTCTCTCAGTTGATTAATTCTCTCTTTTTTCCTGCGAGAGGAACAGAGCATGGGAAAAAATACATCCCCCACCATGGCGAGCTGGGAACTGCAGAGCAGAGCTTGGTTTATGTTTTCTTAAAACTAATCCTCTTCCTCTTAGCAAGGACTCGTGTACTTGTGGTAATTGAATGGGCTGCAGGGTACATCGGGAATTGTAGTTTTGCAGTGTTTTGTGCTCTGAAGATTAATAATCTTGCAACCCTCTGAGGGAGATAAAGCGATGTTCTCTGACAAATTGTTATCTTGTATTTCGGAAATGTGCTTTGAGCACTGAGCATACCTTCAGCTCATCCCTTCAGTTTTTACCTTGATATCCTTAGTAATGGCAGTATTTTAGACATCTAAGCTTTTCTTTTCTCCTTCATCCCTCCTTGTTTTCTGTAACTGTATTGCGTCGTTTTGGAGCTGTTTCACGTACGAGACAGTGGCATCTTTCAGAAAAACGTTCTTGAAATACAAAACTTTAGGAAAAAATATTAAACATGTTACTGTTTGCCTTTGTAACCAGCCAGGCAGGTAAAGCTCAAATTGAACAAATAAAATGTCTGCCTTTTATGTCTGAAAAGTGCTGGCAATATCCTAATAGCAGGGTTTTAAAGAATAATTCTTATGGTTTCTGAGTATCAGATTATTTTTGGCTTTCCTCTGCAGCGGTTTAAGCAAGCTTTTGTTATAAATTTGTTGGGTTTGTTAAATACTGGTTTTGGTTCAGCCACTGAAGTAAGTTGTTGCTGAAGAGCTTAAATAGGCTGAACTCCTGAATCCAGTTAGCAGTAAGAAGGTGACCGACTTTCTTCCTCATCTGTTGTCCTTTGTGTTTACAGCAGGGAGCTGCAGAGGTTTCCAGGGCTTACAGAAAAATGACAAATTCTTTATTGTTTCTGTGCTTTTAACACATACTTAAAAGTGGCTAAGAATACATACAAGTATTTAGAAAAATGTAACTTTAGGCTGGTTGCCTGAACCAAAAACTCTTGCTGCCTTATTTATTTTTCTTAACACCTTTCACATCCCTCAAGGCACATTATGGCTTTGAAAAAAATGGATTATATATGTGCATTGACTACCCAAGTGCTTAAAAAAAACTACAGCGTGCTAGGCACGTTGCAACGTATGCAGAGGAAAAGAAATGGAAAAAATATTTAACAAACCAAATTGGTTGGAGAAGATAAACAGGCAAGACGTAATTCTGTGTAGGGAGAGTTTGTTCTAAAGCCCTGAGTGTAAGGGGTGGCCTTCATCGCTCTGCTTGAATGAAGGATTTAATATGCTGTTTCTGCTGAAGTGATAATATCTGTCAGGTTCACCAATATATTTTACATATTGTTATGAATTACAGAAGATTTTCAGATGAATGACTAATTACTTAAAAATCCACTGAGGATGTCTCTGTTAAGTATAGAGGTATATTTATGTATTTAATGTGTCTTGGATGCTGGAGTGATTTTTTTTTTTTTTTTGAGCTTCTGAAATTTTTCTTAAGCGTTTTATGCTTTGTGTGATGCAAGACACAGCCTGCATCAATCACATCGCTGTTATGGGATGTTTTGCTGGTGTTACAAACCTGAGTCAGAATCATGGAGATAGGGGAAACCGTTTCTTTAATTTTGGATGGTTTTCTGTTCCTTGCAGCACATGGATTCAGTTTGGATGTAGGGCTTTCCCTGTGGTGGATCAGTACGGTGCCTTGCTAATTTTAGTGGAGCTTAGCAGTGATTCACTGAAGGGGTGGGAGACTTTTCCTACTTTTTGATGGGAAGGAGGGGAGGATATTTAGTTTTCCGCGGGTTTAGTGCGTTGAAATGGCTCAACTCGGGGCCAGGCTGGTGCCAGGGCCGTGCAGAAAACAAAGTGGGTCATGTGTGCCAGGAGGATGGAAAGGAGGAGGATGAATCTCTGGCACTTGGCAGTTAGATGGGCTTGCCTTCTTGTATTGCCACAGTCAGAGCAATTTGAAAATAAGCAGTAATTTGCTAGTTAAGGCTCAGTGTCCTTGAGTAAGGCATCTTGGTGGCTGTGACTGGGTCTGCCAAAGCTGTGCGGTGATGCCTTGTGCTCTTCTGTCCAGCAGTTCCATTCTGGACCTAATAAATGTTTAAAAGAAATTGATAAATTTCCATTATTTTCTTCTGGTTTTATAGAACATTTTGTCAAGAATTTTCTCAGACCAGAAGTACTCAGAAGGATGACTGACTGATAACTATTATAATATACGTTAACGTAGGATTTTTTTCTTCGTCAGTCCCCTTTGTGAGAAGTAATGAGGTCACTGCCCAAGAAGGTTTGGCTTTAATTTGGCACATTTGGCAGCCTGTTAGAAAAACATCGTTTAGGTATGCAGTCCTAATAGAGAGGCTAGTAAATCTCTTTTTGTAAAGAAAATGTGCTGCCAGTGCACTCTTACGGTGCAAACTCGGCCTCTGTGCAGGAGGTCCACTCACCAAAATGCTGTCTGCACCATCCTGCTATTTGAAATGCTTTTTGTTCCCCTCCCTTAGTTGTGTTAGAGAGAGGAACCTGTACAACATTGATCAGGAAGGTGAATAAAGAGAGTAAAAACCCCAACCAGCTGGCCCTCTTGCTACTGGCTTTGTAGATGGTCCAGTGGCTTTTGGGCGTGGAAAGCAGAATTGCAGGAGTCACTCTAACAACACAGATCTGCTACCAGGGTGTCATTGCTCCTCTGTGTATAACGGCAATAGGCAATCACAGGATCATTTAATTACATCCATGTATCTATTAATTTTCTTACCCTATCTTATACACACTGGAATCTACATTCCTTGAGACTGTTTGGAAAGCCTAATTCTTTTTCTTCACATTTCCTAAGTAAGTCTTAAGAATCAGGTAGACAGTTATTCAAAATGAATTCGTTGTCACATTCCAGATCTGCCTTGGATTGTGGCAGAATTTATTTCATAAAAATCTCATCCTATTTCTCATTTTTCTCCCTTTTTACGTGGCACCACATCAAATGTTGTCCAAAATCTCAACTCGGTGATGAAGTAAGTCTTCAAAAAAGGCAGATGGAGAAAGCAAATGTTGTTAAAAATCTTGTCTGAAGTATTGTATCTGTGCTAATAGTCACTTTTTTATCATGATTGATATACAGAGTTTGGTTGTTTTAAATCTGGTTTTTGTTCTTCACTGTTTCTTAAGGGAGAAGTAGCGTATAGGGGTACAATCCTAGTGTTTTTGCTATACTATATATAACCAACATGTTCTCACGGAGTTTCTCAGGTAAGCAATATAAAATGGGAGATTCTGTCTCTCCCTCCCTCCCCACCTTTTATTTTTTTTTTAGGAAGAAAAAAAAACCAAACACCAAAAAACTGCAAGCCTGTATAATTGTTTACTGAAATTAGTGTGTATCATTAAACAGCTGTAAAAATTCTTACCTAAAACACCTCATAAATGTACACAGTATAGTTTCTATTAAATTCACAATGCTGTGGGGAAAAACATGATTGAGATATAAAGTATGTATATGGAAAACGAGTAAGACTTTTGTTCTTGTTGTGTTTTGTTCATTAGTTTATCCAAACTCTGTACACACCTCTCTTATGTATTGACTTTTAAAGAAAACACGACAGGATTTTTTTCATTTATCCATCCAGATTGTGTTTTCAATCAGGAATATTTCTCAACTGTGATGTCCTTTTCAATTATAAAATAGTATTCTCCTCTTATAGCTGAGTATTAAATAAATTTTAAAATAGGATCAGCATGACTGAAATGAGATCTTTTTGTCAGGATTTATGTGTGTGCATACAGAAATACTACATTTCTGAATGCAGCAAATAATACGTCAAACCTGAGCCACAAAATAGGAATGTAGATGGATCCTGGCAGTGCATGTATTTTATTGTTACTTTCCCAGTGATTTTTCTTTCATGTAGATTGACATAAAGACAAATATGTACTTTCCTTTAGATATTAAACCCACTATCTCACCTGTGAGGGATTGTGAAATTATATCCCTCTAAAAGAGAATACATCAATCTACAAAAAATTGTGTCTTCAAGACAAGGTCTTTCTTATTTCTCTGTTCCTTAGTGTATTCAGAAACAAGGAGAAAGCCGCAGGATGTAAGTAAGTCTGGAGATTGCATCAAATACTGGGAGTCCTTTAGTATTGCTATAAAGTTCTGCAGCATATTGATATTTTTTTCACACTCTTCTTTGGTCATACAGTAAAAAGGCATTTGTTTTGTGAGTATCTGTTCAACAAGTGGTTTGTTTGGGGTTTTATTTTTGTTTTGTTTTGTTTTTTTAAAGGACCTACATTAAAGGATCTTACCGCAAATTTAAAAGGATGTAAAGGTTTCTGTGGTACCATAAACAGTATAACAAATAATTTGTTGTAGAAGCAGCTTCTAAAATTGGGTCTTTGGGGTGGGGAGAAACATGTAAACTGTGGATATAGCTGGTAGTTTTTAATGGTGGTTAGTAGCTATTGAAGTAGGAGTTTGGGTAGAACATTAATTAAAATAATCCTATCCAAACCTTGCAGTAATAGGCACTGACTGCCATCTATCCATGTGTTGGGTTTTTTGGGCTTTGGGTTTTTTTTTTGTTTTTTAATTGGGTCTATCAAACTACCATTAACTTTCTGCCTAATCTGTATTTTCAGTGCAGTTCTACATCGTAATACCCAAAACCTTCCTCCTTCTGGGTGAATGCCCGAGACATTTATCTTCCTGCAGGGCCTTGGTGTTAATCTCGTTGCCTCTGAAAGCAGAAATACAGGGTACTTTCGCGAGTATACCCTTAATCTAGAAACAGCTTCCTAACAGAATATTGCATTTTATCAGAAATGAAAAATTATTTTTGAAGTTAGTGGCATGGTGGCCTTGTTAATGTGCTTCCTTCTGCCCACCCTCTCTCCAGTCCTCAGCTTTCTGTAATCCATTAAGTACCGCTCGCTCATCAGCTGAAAAAGCACTGAAGACGGAGTGAGTGCAGTCCTGACTTTTTTTGTGTGTGTGAGTGTCTTTGTTCAGCTGGATGAAGGATGAGGACAGCTGTTCATTTTTACAACTGCTCACAATGGTGGAGCTCTTACCGTTTCCATCCATTACACAAATCGGGTCAGAGAGTAGAAGAGCATGTGAGCAGTCAGATTTTTGTCCTTAAAACTTGATAAAGAAATCCTTCTGGTTTTGAAATGTGTGCTGGAGAGTGTTAGATGAGCCATATTTATTTATTGTAATATCTGCTTGGTCGGGAGTTCAGGTGATATTCACACAGGGGCTTTGGTGGCCTGGGGTGGAAGAAGCAATAGCTTATGGGGCTTCGTTTCCCTCGGAGTTTGAGGTTCAGCTGGAATCTCTTGGGCTTTGAAAAACCCCAGAGCTGTGCAGCCCAAACATCGACCATCAAACTGCATTCCTTTCTGACCCAAAAACATCTTCCCCAGTGCTACTTAAGTCTTTGGTGGGTTTGGTTTCAGAGTAATTTTGAAAAGAGAGGATACCAGTTGATTTAGTGAAATCATAACTTTGTTTTCATTAACTTTGACAATGATTTGTTCATTTTATTGATGTCCAGATGCTTATGTTCCAGAGAAAAGAGTTAGAAAAGGTCTGTGTGAATGTTTTGGAGCTCTGTATTATGGGGACAGCATTTTTCCATATTAAAATTACCTTAAAATCCAAGAAAGTCATGTTCCACTGACTCAGTTTAGTGTGTGTCTGGCTACAGGTTTATGGGCACTACATTAAACAAACCCTAAGATGTATAAATTTAACTCAGTCTGCTTATCTTTGTGCTCCATAAGTTTTTTTGTAAGTCCATATTAATTTTATCTTTATTAAGTTTGTATTAATTTTAAGTAGTTGCACATTGCAGTGTCTTACTTTGGATACCTGTAAGCTGTTGAACAATGTGGTGAGTGTATTTTTCTGCCAGACAATGAATTTTTGTTGTGGCTAAAGTATCTTCAAAAGAAAATTGATTTCAGAAGAAATATTTTTGGAAGAGAGAGAGAGCTGAAAAGTTCTGATTATTTTTTTTTCCCAGAATGTTTTGAGTGATTTTTTTTTTTAATTGTAATTTATAGCATGTATGTCCTGACAGTTATAATCAAATTTAAATATTCAAATTATTTTGCCTTTTCAGTTTTCTGTTTTGACAGACTTTGATTTATTTTTTTGTTTGAGTGTATAAAAATTGTTTTAGTTCTGAATTGAAAAATCCCAGAAACACTCTTCATAATTTCTGCCATGCTTTGGTACTGTACTTTATTTAAAAAAGCGAAACAAAACACCCCAAAATTACCCTCAGGAGTTTTCACATGTCTGTGTAAGGCATTGAAATCTGCGTCCATGTAATTAAAATTTTTAACTTCTAAGGAAAGGGTGATATTCATATTTATTTTGGTAAGTCAATGACATAGATTTTATTTTTCCCCCCACTCTGTCCTGTGCGTCTCCTAGCTCTGAAGGTCCTATTAATCTTCAACCTTACTCTCCCCATTTCTGAAGTTTTTTGAAAGCTGCTGCATTTTTTACTTGGGAGTTGTGTCTCAGTTTGCCAACTTCCCATAGCGTGGTAGAGCGGGGAGAGATAATGGCAAGGGGAGAGAAGATGCTCTGCCTACGGCTCGGAGGGTTTCTCTCCATTAGCTGCGCTGCCTTCGTTTCCCTTGTCTGAGGTAGGGCGGGCTTTGATGGATCTTTTAATATGAGTATCATCTTCCAGCACAGAGCATGGGAATGGATTAGCCTAGAGGGTATGAGAGTCATTCTCTAAGATAGTATTTTAAGGAGGACATCACTGACAGTTCTGCTTCATATCTGCTTTTCTTGTGTTTTGCCAGCACTGTTCTGTGAGTGTTATTGGTAGCTTTGAAATAATTTTCTACTGTTAGATCTTAAAATAACTAAGGAATACATTTCATAGTCTTTGATTCATTCGCCCTTCATCTTATCCTTTCAGGTGGTGTACTGCTTGCTTATATGAAGAACAATTAGGGAAATATTTAAATGGGTTTGTTTGGGGTTTTTCCTGAGTCAGAGGGGCTTGCTTCCAATATTTTTGTGTACATCCTCCTGAAATAGGTTCTTAGTAATTAACTACAAAAGCAGAAGGTTAGAGGACAGTATTTGCCTGTGTTCAATTGAAAGTCCTGCTCGAATATGAAGTTCTCAGGCAAAACAAATCCAGAAGTGAAAAGACACTGCTGGGATAAACCTTGGGGCAGAGCTTAATCTGTAATACAGTTTTCTGGGATCTACCAGGTGATGTATTTGAAGATAGTGAAAAGAAATAAGAGATGGTAGATAGTGGTATTGTGCTGGAATTTTTAAGGGAAATAATTGGTTTTGTTGTTTTTCCTAACAATTCTTTGTTGTCCAAAATGCTATTTTTCTTTCCAGAAGAAGCAAACCAACTTTTTGCCAGTGAAGTTCAAATTCANAAAAAAAAAAAAAAGTGATTAAATAATTCTTAATAAAGAATATAATGGATTGCTGCTCGTTGTCTAGTGATTTCTTGATTGGGAAGAAATTGTTACTGGCTTCTGAGTTGCAGTAATTAATCAGAACCCTCAACCAAAAAAGGCTGTTATGGATGGATGCTTAATGATAATCTTCCCTCCTGGTCATTTCAGTTTATTGTTGGAGAATGTTGCAGGTGCCCGTGAAGTCTCCCACATCCTCTGCGTGGACACGCTGATAGCGGTAGAACTGAAAGGGTAAAACAAATGAGAGCAGGAAAAATGCAATATGAACACAAGAGGATCCTGGTAGCATTAAAAAAAAATAAATATTCATCTATAGTGACCACATCTAGAGAAAGATCTGCAGAGAAAAATACCCTAAAAATCAGTGGAAGGCAGAGTCTCCAGCAGGTGCCTGAGCTCTGTGGGAAGGCTGCGGCCAACTGGGTGCAGGGTGAGGGGCAGGGGGCCAGGGTGCCCTCTCCTCCTCCTCACCCACCAAGTGTTCTGTAACTGGGTGGCAGAGGGTGTGAGTGTCTCTTAATCACCCTGAGTGCAGCTTTTCCTCTGCTTTTGCTTTGACCAGCCCCCGCTGTGCAAGCCTTCCCCGCGATGGTGAACTCCTTGACTTGTATCTATTGACCGAAGCTTGAAAACTGCTAATGCAGTTTCTCCATCAGCTCCCCGGGGTCCCAACCTTTCTTGTGGGGAGGTGGTGTCCTGTGGCTCATGTGCTGCTCCGCTGCCTCGCGCTGGGAGGGGACAGCTCGTGTCTTAGGCAGCGCTTGGTAATTTGCGTGGCTTGGGTTGAGTCGGTTCACGGAAGAGGATGTCAAAGGATGGAAAGCTGCCAGTCAAAATCAGTCCCAAGCTCTCTTAGTGTACGCTTACCTGTAGTTCTTTGGGGTTTGATTTGGTTTTTTCTTGTTTTATTTCGGCCCGAGTGGTTCGATATAATCTCTTTCCACTTCAACAATCCAGTGTGAAAGGACTTTTTTGTTAACGTTACTGAGATGTTTTACTGCAGCGGCAGCAGTGATTACAGGACTACTACATTTTGGCTAACAAACGCAATAAATGTGATGAAAATCCCCCTGTGTTTTACATTTCACTGCATAATATGTTTATATAACATGTTAAACACTTCTGTCTGAAGAACAGCTTTCCACAAAGGTGAAATGTATTTTCCATGGCTCTTTTTTAGAATTACTGTGGGAAAGGGTGATTCCCGCTCGCTCCTCTCTCCCCACGTATCTCAATCTGCATTTCCCAGCGTTGTAAAAGACACGTTTGTCTTATTTTCCTGCCGCCCTTTGAAATACTATTTTTTTTTTTTTTCAAGGTGTCTTTCAGTTTTATGAGGCAAGAGGCTGTGTTATCCGTGAGGACCGGGCTCTCTCAACCCCGGGGAGCTGGCGGAGGCGCTGGGTGGGAGCAGCCAGGTCCCCGCCGGAGCGCGCCGTGGGGCGAGCGCTAATTTGGCTTTTTGTATTCTCATCCTGTCTGTTTGTGGTATTTAATGCTCTAACATCTCTCTGGTTGGGTGAACCCATATGTCATTCAAATGGGAACCTGTGCCTTGCCATTGGCCTGACAGCCGCTCAGCCGTGGAGCACAGTGATAAAATTATGAAAACTGTGCCTCTGCTCGTTGGACCAGTGGAATTTACAAGCATTTCTCCTCGATGTGCCTAAACACTATGTTGCTGCGCCTTGGCTCACACGGCAGACTTTTCTGGATTATAAGCCTTGTCAATAGTGTGGAAGCTCGCTGTTGTTCTTTTTTCTTTTTTTTTTTTTTTTCCCCATCCCCTCTTTTTTGTTTCTTTCTTCCTTTATTTATAAGTTGTGTGTTCCTCACAGATGAAATCAAATTTCAGCTGCCTGAATGCTTTGATGGTTGCAAAAACAAATATTTTGTTTATATATTTAGAATAAAAGCAGAGATACTTTTATGGCAAACAACGTTTTGCTGCTGCTTGGTTCTGTCAATGTATTTAACAGTCAATATGAGAATTGTTATTTATATGCAGATTCTGTTTACTTCAGCATTATTTATGAAGCAGTGCTGTGTGATGGTAAAGTCATGTCTGTAAAGTCATGTTTTTGCTTCATGTCTCCCTTTTTGTGGTATGGTACGCATTACAGATACGTAATTCAAACATAAATGTTATTTGACATAAGGGAATAAAACTATTTTCAGCTCATGAAAAAAAACCCATTAGTGTGAACTTGAAAAGCTCTTTCTCAAAATCACCACTGTCAAACTGATAGCACACTTCTACTCTAGTGTAGCCTTACGTTTTGTGTGTGGTCGAAATGTCATGGCAATAACCAATTCATCTTATAGAATTTAGTGGAATATGCTTGCTAATACTTGGTAGTGAAACCAAACTGCAATCCTAATGTATTAGTAAGGTGTAACTTTGCTGATCTAGCCTGGGCTTCTCTTTTTGTGTATCTTACTTTGTGTACCTTGTTAGTGGTTGAATTTAGAAACCCAAGACAAGTTTCTCAGTAATAAAAATTATCAAGGTTCTCCTACACCCTTAAACTACCGGAGAATTTGCTGCGCTTTCTGCATAGGAAAGGAATTTACTGTTGAAGCCTAGAAATAATCTTGAATATCTATTGAGGTATATATTCTGAAGTACCGGGGAAAAATTAATTCCCAGGCTAATGATTACTAGTTGATAGTGAATTTGATTAACACCTCCATGTAATTTTTAGTCTTTTTTTATTAACTGAATAAACTTAATAGTGGGAAGAATGTAAGGGAGGAATAATTAGTGTAGTTGAAACTGGTTTTGGTTTTACGTTTTTAGTTGTTTGGTTTTTTTTTTTTAATAGAAGTAGTATAGTCTGTTCTTATTTTATTGCAACTCATTTGCTTTTGACCAAAGTAGAAGACGACACCTGAGAATGGCTGTGAGGAAAAAATGGTTCTTGATTAGTCTTCCAATTAATCGCGAATTTCTTGTATCACAGCTTGTATCGTACCTTTTCTGGTGATCATCATCAGATAAAGAGATTGTGGAGATCCTTTTAATCTGACACATTACAGAGCTTTTTCTGGGCTTTCTCCTATCCTCCTTGGCTTTGCTGGTAATAGCGTAACACTGGGGTTATCTTTCCCATTCATGATCTATGAAAATTTTAAAACTGAAATCTTTATTTTCTGTTTGCCAGCAAAGTTACGTGCTGCTTTGTGAAATGTAGACAAATCCATATTCCTTGCCCCAAGGATATTGCAGTATAAATCCCTCAGCTCATAAGTCCACGTGTGCATCACTAGTTATGCTCATAGCATTGGTCCTGGTAAGCTCAGTGGCGCTACTCATATGATTAAAATTTAAAAATGCGTAGCAGTTTGCAGAGTTGGAACCTGAATAACATGTAATGGAAATAAATAAGGACGTGGGTGGGAAAGATGTATAGAAGAGGTTGAAGGTTTTGCTGAGTTTGTAGGGCTTCTTTGGAAAGGTATACATTTCAGCTGGGACCGACTTCATGGTTTTATTTATAATCTAAACTTTAATAAATTATAAGACCTATATAGCAAGTACTTTGAATTCATGTATTTCATGAATCCGGCTGTAATGTTCTTTGTAGGGCTCTGCAAAGCACTGCACTACATTGTGTCTGCCCTGTTCACGTGCTGAATTTCTTTCCTACTCCTTTTATATTACTGCACTTGAGAGAGTTTTCTCTTGCTAGTTGGAACAGAAGCTGAAGGGGATCTTTTGGAAAGCACAGTCAAGCAGACATAATAAATTTTGAAAGGCATAAAAACCTACCTCCCAATTGAGGGAGGTAAAGATTTACAATACATCATAGGAATGCCTTTTTCTTTTTCTTTTTTTTTTTTTTTTGATAAAGCAAAAATTTTCTGACTTTGCAAAGCTTTTCTTACTGCAAGGCAGTGGAAGAGCCACTCACAGTTTAACAAGTTGATTTCTTTTTGACTTGAAGATGAAATAAGATTATTTTCAGATCAGTTATAAGCAACAAAGTAGAAGAGGCAACTCTTTGAAATAGGTGCTTGTCTAGGTTTTTTTTCCCTCTGATGCACAGAACGGTTACGTTGGATGCTAATTATTTGATTACGTGACTTTTCTTCTGGAGAGACGTTGAGATACACGGCTCCGAATCAGCTTGTCTTTCCTCAAGGGAGCAGACTCTCAGCAAAGTGCTTCACAGGAAGAACAAACACTGGTGAAACAAACTAGCATTTAGTTAAAGACAGCATATAGTAGCTTATGCCTTATGGCTCTAAAATTAGCTGGTTTTTAAGGATCCTCATTTGACACCTTCCTTTTAAAAAAATCCAAACCCACCAACCTCCCCCAAAAACCCCAAAATTCACCCAAAATGCTAAAAATTGTTTTCTAAACAGTCCCAAATTTCCAGGCTAAACGGAACATTTAACGTTTGATGACATCTTCTCCTCTTAGATTGATAATTTAATGACATTCACCATATATTGGAGCTGTTGAGAGAATTGCATTATAAAGATTTGTAGATCGCTTTTAACAACACAGACTATTACTTTATTTTACCTTTCTAACATTCCTGTTACTTTGAAATGTTTCTTTTTAAAGACCGGTTATATTTTATCATAAAGCATTCTTGCTTTCACTGTAAAGGGGTATTTATTACCGCTTCTCTTTTAGGTGAAATGTGATGACATCATCTTTTCTCATCTATTTTTAATGTAGTGAAAGAGATAGGTTTTGCAAGCACACTGCCATATCTGAGGAGAGGAAGAAAACAGGTGAACCTTGGAAGTGTCTTGTAACGATCTTACTCAAAAGAGACTTCCCTTACTGTAATTTAGTATAGAAATTTACTTGTCTAAGTGAAAATGGCTAATTCTGCCTTTTTAATCCCCAATCAAGACTTCTAGTGCTTTTCCCTTCCTTGCTAATCCGTTTTTTTATAGATCTTTGAAGGTATTTGTGTCTACTGCATTTGTGTGGGCTGTTTGGCTATTGTTACCGTTTTGAATGTTGATCTTAGTTTTGAATCACAAATGTTTTGCAGCTTTCTTAGCTTACTAAATTTCTTCAAACATTGTGATCTTGGCCAGTAAATAGTAGCACATGCCATAGTTTGTTCTTTTATTTATTTTCTGTAAACAAAGAGTCGATAATTTTAAACCACAGGGATTTAGTTTATTTTTACCTCTTGACATGAAAGAAAGGCGGAGTACAATCTGAAGTACTAGACTGAAAAAGCGCAGATTATTTAATGTTTGGGGTTTTTTTTAATTGTTGTTTGCTTTTAATTGGCAGTGCTCCTTTTCCTCTCCCCTGCTTGACACCCGCCCTCAAATTTCTGTGCTGAATATTTAAATCAGAGGTCAGATTGGCTCCATGTGTTGTTTTTAAAATATGCTGTGACTGAACTGCTGAATGAAATAACAACATCAGCATAAAATGCAGGGACTGTATTAGGTCTGAGAGGATGGAAGTGTACATAGGTTATCAATAAAGACCCAAATCAAAGGGAGCTTACTCTGTTTTCTTAGTGAACTAACAATGTTTTTGAGCTCCTGTCCCCTTCTCGTCACAGAGTAATGATCCCTGTTCGTGTTTTCTCCTTTTCTTTCTTCTAACTCCCATAGCACAGCTTTTTCAATCCAGCATTCACTGCACATGTTCCAGTCATGAGGTTACAAAGCTGACATTGCAGTCTCAGCAGAGGTTATCTCTTTAAAATTCCCTAAAATTCCCCTTTGGCACATCCAGTTTGGCAGCTGGGTTTCTGTAGAAAACTGATGGAGCCACCCCCCTCCCCTTATGTCCTTTATAAAAATAGAAATCTATTAAACCTCTGGCCAGAAGGGCAGATGGGTAAGTACTCCCTCCAAAGCAGACAGTGCTGCTTCCTAAGCTTCTCTCCCTAGTTTTATGCTCTCCAAAAAATCAAATCTATATACTTCTGAGCCAACTTAGTAGTGAAAATACCTGCTTTTAAAAATGAAATGCAACTTGCCTTTTGTTTTTTAGGGCATGTGAACTCTGTGCTCAGGAGGGTATATACAGCTGCTGAGAAATAGTGACCGGTTGCTTGACATATTTTAAATAGTTACGCAACTGCAAAATCAGGAGCTTAGTTAATCTTAGAAGCTCGTGCCTGAACGATGCTGTAGCTGGTAAAGTACAACTGCTACTCCAGAAAAGATCTGCCCAACCAAATGGAAGGCTTAAATATCCAGCTGCCGACCTACAAAAGTGATCACTGACCTAATACTATCCAAGAACTAATCGAAACGAGCATTTTACAAAGTGGCTTTACCTTTGTGCAAATAATGTTCCTGAAATGCATTAATTATTTCTTTCTGCTTCCCGCAAGGAAGGAAGGGAGAGAGAATTGTGTGTGCGTCCCTCTCCCTTTATCACTGCTTCCCCCTCAGGTGTCGTTCTGGATGAGAGCTGCAGTGACTGCTTTCCTGCTTCGAGTGGGTTAAATTTTATGGCAGAATCTAGGTGTCTGAGTTTGAGGAGACCTAAAAAGCCAGTGTCTCCCTCAAAGCCAAGGAGAGAAGCTCCTTTTTTAGCTTCAACTTGGGTTGCTGCTTTCTCATGGCACCTGTATCGCAGAGGGCTCTGCATGTCCTCTCTTCTGGAGAGCTGGAAGTTGTTGCTTTACATACGGGGCACTTTTTGGGAAGTGTGAATTGTGGATTTGGATTTGCGGGATGAGGAGAGCCCAGGAAAGCCCAAACCAAAGATTCTACAGTTCAACAGCAGCCCAAGGAAACCCAACTGGGAGCTGCAGTGCCACTTCTCTTAGGTCACCTCCGGGTTCATCTGACCATGTTTGAGTTGTTTCTGTGTGCTCAGCCAGCAAAAGGCTGTCCCTTAATTTTTTGCTGTACTAGCATGGTGGAAACGGCTTGTCAGAGGATCATACCAGCTATGGGAGGCTTACAGGCTGGGCAAAGGGATGAGCCAGGGGCCTTCTGGAACAGCAGGCAGATGGATTTGGAGGTGTAGACCAGCTGTCTTGGTGCTCTAACCTCTGGAGCATTATACAAAAGGTGAACAAGCCCCACTGCTGTTCTTCCAGAAGAGAAAGTCATACTTCTTGTGGTGCCTTCTGCCAGGACACCTCTTCTTTCCCCAGCCCCTCAGTGTGCAGAGGTGGGCGCTGGGCAGTTGTGAGGCAGGAGCCCACTCTGTGGATGAGATAAGGTGCTCAGGAACATTTCTGCATGAAGCGTTTCCTGTACAGCAGCTTTGAATGTCTCCCTCCTGAGAACGAGTACTTTTTCCATCACCTTTGGAGGAGCTTAACACTCTGGCCCCTCTGGAGAGCCACAAGTTTTGACTTGCTCTGCCCGGTGATTGTGATCCCTTTTTGAGGACTGTGAGCCCTAAATAGGCTCGTCTCATCTCATCTCTTAGTTGATGGTCAACAGTGACTACATGCACCTGATGCTCAATTCTGTATGAATTGCACAAAGCGTTGCGTTTTCTCACTGTAAGTTACCATGTCTGTTTTCTTGGTTTTATTGAGAAAAATCTTTGCTAAACCCGGCCTCTCTATTTAACCAGCTTGAAAGTGAGCCTGAAGCCCTTTTCTTTGTAGGTTGCTTTTTAATGCACTGAAGTGTGTACCTTCTTGTTACGCTTACTATTTTAACCACTCCTGATTTCCCCACCTCTTATTTATTAAGAACTCGATGTGTGTCTGTCATAGAAAACAACAAAAATAATTTTGTCCTTATCTTTCTCTGTCTGCTGGAACTGGGGTGGCGGTGGGGGAAGCCCCAAACAAAAAGAAGCCACCACTCTAAATTATTCTAATAAAATAAACAATGCAAGAATCTGCCCGTTGATCACCAGTCGGGGTGAAAAAGCACGGGGCATCGTGTGAGCACTTGTAATCCGTTTCAGTGCAAAGTCAGATGGGTTAATGTGGGTTTCCTTTCTCCTTCTCTGATAAATTTATTTAGGTAACAAAATAATATGATCAGTCACTTCCTGCAGCCCGTTCTGGAAGAGACCGCTTCTTAACAATATTTTGGAAAGAGAAGTGAGAATGCCGAGGACTGAATATTCAAAAGGCGAGTGTGGGGAGTTGTAATTACCTTGAGAGTGAAATGAGGACGGTGTAGAGTCCTCGCTTGCGTGGTGCAGACGTCCTTAATCACCTTTCTGAGCAAGCTTAAGTCTGGGCCCCTACTGCACTTAACACTGTAAGGCAAAGGCTACCTGGGACGCAAAAGCAAAATGAATTATTCCATTTCTTGCTTGTCTGTTACTTCTGGCAAAGATGCACTGCACCGGACAGGTCCCACCATGCTCTACAACCTGGGTGTCTTGGAGTGAAAAGAAAAAACAAAACAAAAAACAACCTACAACCCCAAAAGCCAAAGTTGATTGGTTTCTTTGTTTTTAACTGAAAGATTTCCCTGTCGTGCAGCTGTTTTGTCAAAAGAGACTTCTCTAGACTTTACAGTTTGGAGGTATTGAATGTTCCTGATGGATCCTTTAAAGTGTTTTAAAGTGCATAATTGGGGCACTCGAGCGTAAAACTACAATTATACACTTGTGTGTTAATTTTGTGTACAGATAGATATTACTTCAGTCTGGCCATAAATGAGAAGGAAGCATTTTATTATGAATGTAAGAATTTGTGTTGTGAATGCTTAAAGAATATGAGTGTTCAGATAACAGCTCCAAAAGCCCAGACTTTGGGGGGAAAGGGGAAGCTTAAGCTTTCAAGAAAGGGAAGGAGCCTGCGCAGATGCTTTGAAAGAATAGTAGGTATTATAAAGATTAACTGATGGAGCACAATATTTGAATTAAGGTTAGTTGCAATATTAATTTAAAAAAGAAAAAATAATTCTAGTAGGTGGGGTTGGCAGAATGAATGAATGAGTTTGATAGTCATTCTTCTTAAGTCTTTAAGGGGGCTATATTCAATTAATCAAAACAGGTCATTTTTTATAAGTAATATTGACTATAAAGGTTCTTGTTTGTGTTTTCCATTCCATTTTGAGGATAATGTTAAGGGAATACATTTAGCAGATGTTTCTAAGACTTACTTGTGGTAACTGATAGGAGGAATAATTTACAATAATAATATTTTGAGTCTAATAAAACTGTAATAGTTTAAGAAATAATGATGTGCTATATGGTTTCAGCCATGAATTTATAAGATTGATGTCTTTGATGTTTCTGTCAGGGTTCTTTTGCTGTTTTCCAGTGCTAAGTAATAGGTCAAATTAAATAATAGGAGTGGAATAAATCAAGTATCTAAACTGTGTGACTACAAGGACAGGTTTGAAAGTTTTCTTTTAAAAATACTTGCAGCAATATTTGAAGTCACAGTCATATTACGGTTGTAAGATGTAGCATTCGGATCGTTATGTAAGTCCTCTTATTTAAGAGGCTGGCTGGTGGGTTTTTTTTTTTAATCCGTTCCCAATAGAGAAAGGGAAAGAAAAGCCAGCACAGAAAAGATTTACATCTTTCTCTTCTTAATTTTTTTGTTGTTGTTGTTATTGTTGATGCTGTTTGGTCAAACTCACCTAAAGAAGAAGGGTTTTGGATATGGGTTGCTTTGTATTTCTTATTTTCCTGAGGAAACATAAGTACTCCAGAGTGTTTGCCTGTGTCAGTAGGAATGTTGTTGTTGAGGGATTGTACCACAGGAATGCGATTCTGATCTTAGCCAGTTAATGCAAGATAATAAATAATGCTGGGCTTGTAGGGATGTAATCAAATTTTCTTATCCAGTTGGTTCAGCCAGTCGTTCTGTTTGCCTCAGGATTCCTTGCTGTGGGGAATTTTTAGCGTCCGGATGAAAACTATGATTTTGATCCTATGGTTGCAGAAGAAACTAGCAGAATTTGGACTGCACAAATGACTACATTTGTCACAGAAATTGCTGAACCTAAATGATAGCTCTGGGAGGTCATGCCTTTTTCTTTTGTGTGTTGACCTTGTGTGCTGTGGACACTATTAGGGGACTGAAATCCATAATGAGAACACGAAGAGCTGGAAGTCTGTTCTCTTGCTGTGTGTGCATGGCAAGTTTTCATGATGAGAAGTGTGGTAACCTGTAGAAAAGTGAAGGACTGGAGCTGGAGATGACTTGCTGTGTGTAACAGCAACCTGCTACTCTGCTGTTTCAGGGTCAGGCCCAAGAGGCAGAGCTGTGGGGGCTAACTTGCTACCGGCGATCTTGTCAAAGGTGCCTGGGCCAAAACCAGAGGGGTTCTCTGTTAAACACCAGAAATTGGGTGCCCCCCTTGACTGTTAACTTTGTACTAAGACACTAAATGGAAAAAATGTTTAAAGCAGTTCCACGTCTTTAAATCACAGAATGGTTGAGGTTGGAAGGGACCTCTGAAGGTCATCTGGCTAGCACACCAACTCAAGCAAGGCCACCTAGAGCCACTTGTCCGGGGTCATGTCCAGATGACTTTTCTGGAAACTCCACAGCCTGTCCCAGTGCTCAGTCACTCTCACAGTAAAAAAAGTGTTTCCTGATGCTCAGCGGGAACCTCCCATGTTTCAGTTTGTGACTCTGGCTCTGGTCCTGTCACTGAAAAGAGCCTGACTCCATCCACTTTGCACCCTCCCTTGAGTTATTTATGCATATTGATAAGATCCCTCTGGGCTGATCAGTCCCAGCTCTCTCAGCCTTTCCTCCTATGTGAGGTGCACCAGCTCTTTAATCATCCTTGTGGCCCTTCGTTGAACTCTCTCCAATATGCCCATGTCTGTCTTGTACTGGTGAGCCCAGAACTGGACACAGTACTCCAGGTGTGGCCTGACGAGCGCTGAGCAGAAGCACTTCCCTTGACCTGCTGGCTGTACTCTGTCTAATGAAGCCCAGGATACTGTTAGTTCTCGTTGTGGGAAGCGCACGTTGCTGGCTGATGATCAACCTGGTGTCCACCAGGACCCTCAGGTCCTGTTCTGCCAAGCTGCTTTCCAGCTGGGTGGCCCTTCATATATTTGTGCGTGGGACCATTCTTCCCTCGGAAGAGCAGCTGTTGGGGAGGGAGGGTGGTGCACTGTGAAGGTTTATGAAGCCCAATAATCCAGTGGAACTAAACAAGTTTGGGTGGGAAGAGAAGACCATGGCTTGCTGAAGAGTACAGAGCATCACTCCCAGTGGGAGATGTTTTATGTTCTTTCTCTATTTTTTAAGAGGTACAGTGAAGGGCTGTGAACCATCTCAAATGATTTAGCCCTGAAAGTCATTGAACTTAGGAATGGTAAAGACAGTATTCATCAAGATTGATATCTTCAGAGGAGCAATCAAATGAATTAAAAAGCAGCCTTTTCTCTTGAAAGAGACTGGAAGGAAAACTCAAGGGTGAGCAAGATGTTGGGGAAGCGATGGTAAACAGGGTGTGTGTGCATTCTGCCTTTTCTCACTGCTGCCATTAAAGAATAATGCTTACATTTCTTCCAGTTACCAAGATTGTGTGCTAGAAGAAAACAGGTCAAAGCTGTTTTACAGAGTCTTTTTTTTTTTTTTTTTTAGTCTCCAGTAGTTAAATGTTGGGAGTCTCTCTGTATAAAAATGGAGGATTACTCGTGCTGTTAGATTACCTGCTATTCAGACTCAACCCATACCTCTCATTTGTGTTCCCTGCTTTAGAAGGTTTGAGTGGCACTGCAGAACTTGCCTGAAGAAAAATGTTTATGTGTATTTTCTTAACCATATTTTATTTTAACCACCACTTGAAAAATAGTGGCTGAAACTGTTACCATTTTCCTGGAGAATAAATGACAAATACAGGATTTGGGGACCAAAGACTGTTGGGTAGTCCATTCATATATGTACAAGAAATGCCCTGTGATAAATGATTTCTTATAAGATTAAAAATCAGTTTAAATACAGGCCTTGGCAATTTTCTTTACTAGCTGGCATTTCATAGGTGAGTTTCATACTCTTAGTGCAGTGAAGGATGAGGTTTCCTACATGCTTTTTACAGAAGCACCGACCATTGGAGACAACAGTGGGGATCAGGTGAAGCTCACATTAGTTGTGGCAGTTCTGATGTGCTTTGTCTTCTGTTAGTTTGTAAAAGGAAACTCTTATTTAAGCAGATGACGTGATCCCTTTTACTTGTTTTGATCACTTGAGGGGGGGAAAAATAGGGAAGGAAGGCAGAGTACAAGAATAGATATCTTATCTGACTCATCATTTAAGTGTGTGTATATATAGGCACTATGTTTTTATCTATTTTTAATATATCAAAATAGCTTCTCTAAAAAAAATTCTATTGCAAATTTTCAGT
Organism: Nycticryphes semicollaris; assembly: GCA_013400055.1. Classification (NCBI taxonomy): domain Eukaryota; kingdom Metazoa; phylum Chordata; class Aves; order Charadriiformes; family Rostratulidae; genus Nycticryphes; species Nycticryphes semicollaris. The sequence continues at coordinate 27,209 of VXBJ01002756.1, read as the reverse complement.
CTTCTCTATGGTGTTGGTCTGTGTGAAGGGATGGATATAACAATATGGAAATCTCTTAATAGAGATTATCATATTTTCATCCCTTAATTTGCAGAAAGGACCAAATGTTGCATTAGTTCAAACTGTAATGCAGTGTACAAATCAACACTGTCAGGCTCTCATGTAGGAAAAATTTCTTCCTATTGTTTCTAGACTCAGCTGTTTACCTCTCCCTTGAAACTAATTTTAGCCCATCTTAAACATGCAAATTTTTTATTTTTGTTTGTTTGCTGTTTTTAGGGGGAGGTGGGAGTGGGAGGTGGTTGTGATATTGGCATAGATTTAGCTTTTACGGCAGAGGTAGTTTTCATCAATTTCTGACAAGGGAATCAAAGTGTTCTTTTTTGGAAGGAGAGATATTGCTTTTCCTTATAAATGATTGACTATTTTGTGGTAGTAGTCTTTATTTATTTGGCTCTCATCATGAAGAATAGCAAGCTTATTCAAAATCTCAGTACATCAAAAATACGTCAATACATAAAACATAAGTACTATTCCATACTACAGTCTATGCAAAAAACTATGTTAATAAGATGTGAAGGTTGCACAGCTAAGAAGTCAGAAAACATAAATGATAAGATTCTAGCAGCCACATTAACTGAGACACATTTCACATCCTCTATATTTTATGAAATGCCTTTGACAACATAAATCAGAAGGAGAAGGTGCTATATATGTGCAACATGGATCAGTTAATGTTGCTTTTGGAACCTTAACATCTATGTTTTCTGACTGGAGAGTTTTTTAATCATGTAATCTTAGTTTTTTACATTCTATTTTTTTATAGTTTCCCTTTTTTAAGAGAGGAAAATTGCCTGTACTAATAATGGGTTAGCTCGTGTTGCTTTGATTTAAGCTGCAGTAAAAGGCAGTATATAGAGAACACCTTGTGACAGGTACATATTTGATGCTGTATACATTGCGGGGACAACTGGTGTGATCATGCTGCTGTGCACTTTTTGAGGAAAAGGGGACTCCAGGCATGTGTTTGAAGTCCTGTCCTTTCTGTCCTGCACATTAGCAGCAGTGCAGGGTATGACTGCATTGCAGGCTGCAGCCCGTTGTAACGATACTGGAGCTACCTTTTTAAATGAACTGGCTTGTGTACAAGAAACAGCCTGTCTACAAGAGGTGGCTCTTCCTCTGACCTAATTCACCCTTTTAGAGAGCACGGTATGGCTTTTGGTGTAGGCTCCTTCCAATACCTGGTCTGGTTTGCAGGTCTGTGTACTGCACTGCAGTCTTCAACATAGACTCACATTTAATGACTCTGCAAAATCCGCTGCCTTGCGAGTTCTGGAAGGGGGATTATTGTGCTGTGACACAGAAACATGCTTTTTCCCCTGTCACTTCCTTGCTCTGGGTCACAGGGTGGACCAGTATCAGGCCCAGTGTTAATATTTTAAAGGCTCTTAATAAGATTTTGAAGTTTATACTTCAGTGTAAAGGTAAGCAGTCTAGGAAAGACAGCGATGTAGGTGAACGTTGCGACCAATGTATTGTCAAAAGATCAAACCTAAGTGATAAGAAGTAATAGAATTTATAGAACATGTGAATAAAATGCCTCAGCATTAGGATTTCTGCTTTATCTCTGATTAATAGCCTAGACATTAACACCCATCTTTGGACTTGGTTTCCTTTCAGAGTTATGGTTTTTTCCTCATCCAGTGAAGAAGGACTGGTGGCCTTCGTTAAGACTGTGTGCGCACAAACACGCTGAGGTCGGACGTGGTGATTTGAGACAGGAGACCATGCTCCACTAACCAGGATAGAATCTTCCACTGAATGATACCAGAGAATTTCCCTGTGCTGTATAAGCATATTATACATTTCTTCTTTCTGTAGTCCAGCTCAGATAGATGTACAGCTGAAGCTCCTGGTTTACATAAACTTGAAAGTTCTAGATAGGAAGCTTTTTGTTCTTTTAAAAGTTGAGAAAGTCAGAGTGTCAGTTTTCCCCTTATAACTTTCTGTTCAAAAGTATGGAGAAATGCATGGTTTGAATGTTTGGGGTAAAATAAAATACTTAAGTTTGGGCAGATGTCTGGCTTTGGAATACTGAGAATGAAGCAGTAGACGTTTCAGAAAATCCACCAGTTTTATTTGAAGGTTTGATAGGAATTGTGCAATAGCTCTTTTTATAGTTATTACTGAAGTGACCACTAAAATAAAAAAATAATTAGAATTAAATTTGGCTCTAATGTTGTGTTGACTGAAAGAATGTGCTGTTTTACACCTGGTGTGATGTACCAGGGGGTGGTTTTGTGTTTGGTTTTTTTTTTTTTTTTTTAATCCTGGTATCCCACTCGCTATACATCTTGTATTCTAATTTCTATGTAATTATAGTGTAGGAAAATGGAATGTTACTGATGATTACATTTCTGAAGATAGTACTTGTTTCACTGCGTTCAGGCCTGTTTCGCTGTTTCTCAGCAAAGTACGCCATGGAATCAGGTAGCGTCACCCTTTCTCCTGACTGCCACCCCTGCCTCTGGAGTTCAGCTTTTCTTCTTTCTCTCAGTAGGGCTTAATGCTAATCAGGCCAGACACAGCCTTTCCCCCCAGAGTTTTTGTGGTTCAAGAGTTCCAAACTGTGCTGTTGCCTTTCTGTCAACATTCTCCAGCGTCTGCTTCACTTTTTGGGCACCAGAGAGGTTGCAGGGAGAAGCAATGACTGATCTTGTTGGAATCTTTCTGTGTAGTGAGCATGATTTGGGGACTGACATGTTCAGGTGGGCCCCAAAGTGACTTGGCAAAGCTTTTTGTGATGGGGGGGACAAGTGAAGTTCCTTCCATTATTGACTGGATCTAGCCATTAGGGTGGTTTAAAAGTGCAGTAGCTGCATATTGCTGGTATTATTAGCGTACCTGTGCTAACACACTAATTCTGTTACATTTTAATTTTAAAAATTATTATAATGACTGTAATGCTGTCTAATGATCCTTCTCCTTTGACATTAGTTATAAATTATGCATGCAAAAATTGCTTAAAACTTCCATTACTATCAAGGTATTACCTGGACAAAGACTGTCTGCCACAAGACCCCTTGTTCAAGTAAGAATTAAAGATAATGGGCTAAGTTATAGGTTTAATTGGATTTCTCCCACCTCTTCATTCTGGCTGCCAGTTCTGGTCGTCTTTTATTCCCATCCTTTCCTTGTTCGCGTTGGTTTAATCACTGATGGCCAGTCATACTTCTCCCAAAATAATGCTGTTTGCACTGTGAAAGTCAGATAGGAGGCCAGGTAATTATTAGAGTTTCTGTGCTTGCCTGGAAATAGATTGAAACTCGTGTCTGTCTTCTCTTGAACCGTTGTCCCAAGAACACGTACGTTACCACAGGCATCCTGTAGTTTCCCAAATTTCACATCTCCTGCGTTGTGCAGCCACAAAGAATGTAGGTGGAAGGGAGAAAGGGAAGGGAGGGTTTACCTCATGAAGAAAGAGGATGCTTGGGTCATTCACTCCAAGCGTTGTAAGTAATTGGCTTCGGATTTGTTTTGTTCTGGGGAGATTTTAATTAAGCTTTTTTTATATGCTGTTTAATAAACATTTGTCCATAAGCGGTATCTTGTGATCCCCATCAGTAAAGCAGGAGGATTAATTTGCATGTTGTTGTTTGTTATTTATTTAAATAGCCACAGAGATTATACTGAGTAGCGATGGGTCTCTGCACTGAGAAGTAGTATAGCATCTAAAAGGACATGTAGCATCAGGATTACTGTTGCAGTTTGGGGGGATATGTGTTTGTTGTTTTGTTTTGTTTGTTTTTTAAAGAGTTTGGATTGGGAGAATAGGAAGGAAAATTCCAACATAAGCAACTGATACATAAAGTCAGAAGAGGAGCCCAGTGCCCTTTTTTTCTGCCGGCATGTAGAGGCAGATTGCAGGGGAAAACATTTAAGAAATTGGAGCAGCCTCCCAGCTCCTGGCAGTCAAGGTGTTAGTGCCTCTTCAGATTGCTTGCATCTGTTACTTGGTACCTAGCAGACCAAATTTTCATTGCTTTCTCACAGGACACAGCTATGCATTGCAAAGAGGTGGTTAGAACGTGGTTTTACCAGGTCAGATGAAGGGTTGATGCAGCCCCGTATCCTGCCTCCAGCGGAGGCTTTAATTGGACACCTAGAGAAGAGTGGGAACAAAGCGAGCATGTGATAACCCCCTCCCGCCCCCCAGTAACTCCAGGCCTCCAGCTATTTTCAGTTCAGGGACTTTCTGAGCCAGATGTGGCTCTATATATTTGGTAACCCCCAGAGGATGTGTCTTCTGTGAACTTGTCCAGTCCTTTGCTTGAGCCCACATAAACTTTCAGCTTTCAAAACATCATTTAGCAGGGAGTTTCAAACATCTGCTACCTCTGTGATGAGAGAACCTCTCCTTCTCTCCCTCGTTTTGAATTTTGATTCTACCTGCATACTTTAGTGTCTCCTATTTGTTGTGTTGAACAAAATGGTTTTGTAGCTTTCTATCATATTCTTACTTCCTGGTGTCTTTTCCAGGCTCAGAGGGTTATAGCTTCCTTGCATGGACACTGTTCCATACCTTTAATCGTCCTTGTTTGCAGTTCTCTGACCCTTTATGTTTGACCCTTCCTAATACATACAAGAATTCTGTAGAGAGGAATCTTCTTTTGCAAAAGCTGTGCTGATGTTTCTTAATTCTGGTCTTTGTTCTTGGCCATACTGATTTATCCAGAACATTTGTTGGTCCTTTACAGTCTTAAATTACTCAAGTGTCTGGGGTTTTTTTGTTTGTTTTGTTTTGGGTTGTTTTTTTTTTTTTTTTAAAGCCATACTCCAGTTCTCACCCACCAAGGCAGCTCCAAGATAGAGGTTATGTATCATCATTAGTAATTCAGCTATTTTGTTCTTGAACTTACTTAGACCTCTGTGGTGATACTGTAAGGTCTTGAGCACTTCTCACCCTTTATTTTCCAGTTTGTTCCATGAATAGTCCCATCATACGCAGATGAATTCATTGAGTCCCTCACAAAGGAGGACTCCACATGGGAACCTCCCAAGAGTTTTCCACAATGCACGCTACTGGAAAAAATTTGTTAAGCTTCTCTGTGATGGCCCTGTTTTCTCTGAATCTCCTTTTATATCTTGATCATCACTTGGCACTTCAGACTCACTGGCAGACCTCCTGCTCCTGATGTGTTTGATGAAATTACTCATTCGATTCTCTATCCTAGCTGTTCCTCCAGTTCTTTCTGGCCTGCCTTATTAAATCTGAAGTACCAGAGTTTAGTCTTTTCTGTTTTCTTCATTTGGACTTGGTGTCAGCTTACTGAAGGATACCTTTTTCCTTCTAGAAACCTGTGATGAGCCATGCTGATGTTCCTTTGCTCTTCTCAAGTCTTTCTTAATAGGTGGTGAATGTGGGTTCTGTGCTTTCCATATGGTTCCTATTGAGCAGCTTTGATGCTGCCAGTCAGATTTTACTTCTTGTAGCTGTCTGTTAGAGTTTCATTTTAACAAGCTTTCTGCTTTTTATGTAGTTACACTTCTTGAAGTTCAGCACAACAGCAGTACATTCCTTGATTCTTGTTGTTCCTGCAGGGATGCTCAATTTAGCCATTACGGTCACTGATGTGTAGTGGTTCTGTAGCTGTAGGATGTAGAAGTAGGTGATTCCTGCTGCTTAAGTCTGAGCCAAAGGCAGTGGCTCCTCATGCAGGCTCCTTAACCAGCAGCTCCACGGAACCACCTGTTTCAGTTCTTGGAGACTTTGGTCTCTGCTTTGTCATCCACTTGCTCAGTCTGTGTGGGAGGAGTTGAAATCTTGCTCTTCACAATCTTGATCTGTGCCTCTGCTGTCTCCCTTGGTGTCTTGCTTGATGGTGTGAGTCTGGCCATGCTTGGTGGTCCCAGCACTCACTCCTCCTGACCTGACCAAGCTCCAGACCTAGACCTATGCTGCTGGTGAGGTGGAGTTCTGTTTCTAAACTCTATGTAGCATATAATGTTACTCTGTCATCAACTGTCTTCTCTATTTTTCTTTGTGTCCTGGGATGACGCAAAATAACAACCCACTGATTGTCTCCCTTCTACCATATTTCTGATACCACTACTGCTGGTGCTTTTGTTGGAGCCTTGGCGTTCCAGTGATCCAGTTTTTCTTCTACTCCCCAACCCCCACCTCTTTGTATAGAAGGCAATGTATTGTTGGATATTTTTTTCCACTCTTTTTACTATGCAGTCATCTGTGTATTTGGTTTCATTCTTTGATTCTTCTCATTGTCTTTACCTGATGACCCATAATCTCCATGTCTTCATTTGTCCTAATAATGCCATGCTTTTGAACCATGTGTTCTCCTAATGCCATCTCTTCAGTTTAAAGCTTTACTTTCTTGATCCTTGGGTACCAGTGACCTGGCTCCTATGTTCAATGAGCTCCAGCCCTCCTGTGCAAATATCTTTATTCTAGAGAGACTCCAATTCCTGATGAATCTGGTATCTTGCTTTGTCACCATCCTGTCGGCTGGGCATTCATATCTTCTTTTTCTTTTTTTTTTCCCCAGAAGCCTACATTTTGCTGTCAGGTTATCTTTTCTATTCTTCATGGTGTTGCTGGGACCCAGATGGACCACAACATAGGTTTCTCCTCAGCATTTCCTAGGAACCAGTCCAGGCGCTGTGACCTTTGCAGCTGACAGGCAAATCACCATGTGGTCTTCTGTCAGATCCCAGACTCCAGCTGTCTGTTTGCTTGATCATATTCCAACACACCCTTTTTAGCTTGCATTATAACTGCCTCATTTATGCATCGGCAGGGAGGGAGGGTGTTTGTGGAAAAAGGGTTACTTTGGTCACAGGAACAACTAACTGCCTGTGGAATGGAAGTGGTAAAGGAAATGGAAGCGCAAGCAAAGAGAACTGCAGAGGTGGGGTTACAGTCCTGACCTTAGCAAGAGGTAGGGCTACCAACTCCTGGTAGAACTAATAGGAGCAGATCAAGTTGTGATAGTAAAAAGATAGTAATAGATTAATTATCGCCTAGGAAATATTACTGCATCGTCGAATGAATGTAGTAAGTTAAATTTAGGTAGAACAGGTATGTGTTTACATGTTGAGTAAACAGATTTATGGGTGTATCAGAGACTCAGTGGGAACAATCCTGAGATCAGAGCATTTTAGATGTGCTTGGGTATCTGAGATGTTTGCTTAGGGCAGGGATATGCAGGACTAACAGGAGATCCATTCTAGAAGGAAGAATTCCCATGTTGCATCTGTCATTCGGCTGAAATGGTACTAAATACCAGTGTTTAGGGGAACAACGCAGATACCTAAAATAGAGGCAATATAGATGCAGTATCAGAAGCTTGTTGAAAGTGTGCCCTGTCAAATATTTCAAGAAAATGTCAGTGTCTATTGATACAAGGCTTGCAGAGTAAACTGATGCAGAAGACTCCTCTGACTTTATGATTGACTTGCTTTTGGTTCTAACTTAAATTCTTAGGGGATGTGTGGGTTTCTCAGTCCATGCTACATGCGCTGATTTCTCTGTTAATGGGACCTGTAACAGGTTATTTTGTGCTGTGCTTGTGTTTTGTTTTTATTTTTTCAAAGGCTTTATCTTAGTAGGCAGGGAGGAGACCAAGGGAGATTGACCACAACAAAAACAAAACTGCCAAACCCTGAGCTTTTTCTGTGTGTAAAGCTTAAACATGCACGTGTATACAAAAGCTAAAATCCTGAGGGTTATGGGCAAAACATTTCATTAATACTTTGCTTAAAAAAAAAAAAAAAGGCATTTCTCTTTCAATGTCTGTTTTAGAGTTGTGCCTTTTTTCCACAGTTCTGCTTTTGGGTCAGTGCATCAGAATGATTCCTCTGTCGATTTGCCTCAGTTGTGTGCCCGTGGAGAGCAAACAGTGAAAATAACTGCTGCTGTATTTTAAGGGGGGGCATTATGGGATCACGATGCTCAGGAGCACGGCATTTTCCTTAAAAGCTCTTCCTGAAAAGAGTAACCGTACAGAGCACTTGGGCTTACTCCTTCTGCTCAGGCAAGAGGATCTAAGGGCTTGCATGAACTGCTGTGTGAAAGAGTAGGACTTTCACCTCAAGTGTATGGCTGAGTGTATCCCTTCTGCTCAGGTTACTGTGTGGATGTGACATAGCTCCATTTCATCTTCTCTTCTGCCTCAACTCATGTTTCTGCTTTCACTCTTTCAACAGATACCGCCTCAGTACGGCCAGCAAGGTGTAAGTGGCTACTGCCAGCAGGGCCAGCAGCCATACTACAACCAGCAGCCACAGCCTCAGCATCTGCCACCCCAGGCACAATATCTGTCCCAGGCCCAGCAGAGGTACCAGGCTCAGCAGGTAAGCACCATCCTCCACTACTGACTTCCAGCCCTGGAGCTGGAAGTGTAAAAAAAATTGTCTGTGAGAAATGAACAAAACCCACCTGACCCCTTGTTGAGGGAACAGTGTTCAACACAAAATTAAATAAACGCTGTATCAGACAACATCCTTCTGAAAGTTCTTTGGGGATACACACGCAAATACATCCACGCACGCTTTCAGGCTTTTTCATATCCGCTTTTCTGAATAAAGCCAGTGTATATACCTCAGCAATGAATTACTCTGCTTTGAAAAAGCAGTAAGTTTGTTGATAGGGGGTCAGTGGAGGCTGAAGGTTTTCCTTGGTTTGTTTTGTTTTCCCCTCACAAGACAGAGGTTGTTGAGAGCTCCTGCATCTAACATGGTCACTAGTGTTTTGGTTTTCCTGTTATTTCATTTGAGGATAGATGAGCTCAAGGCAGTTTGGGGCTACTTTGTCAAGGGAACTTCTTAAGAAATACTTTAATTGCTATTACAGCTGTTAATTTGAATGCTGTCAGTTTGCACTTCCAGTTAATGAAACTGCACAATTCCATACCCATTGCTGTTCTTGAATTCTGCTTTATATTTAGCCATTAAAAGTAATTTAAACTGATTCTTGTTTTTGACTAAGATCAGAAGTGATAATATATGGATCTTCTTCCCAGAGCTTTAGAAAGGGTCCTATAACTGGGATGTGGCAATCCCAAGCTCATATACAGGTTGGGTGGAGAATGGCTGGAGAGCAGCCCTGAGGAGAAGGACCTGGGAGAAGTGATGGTGGATGAGAAGCCCAACATGAGCTGGCAGTGTGCACTGGCAACCCAGAAAGCCAGCCCCATTCTGGGCTGCATCAAAAGAAGCGTGGCCAGGAGGTTGGGGGAGGGGATTCTACCCCTCTGCTCTACTGAGACCCCACCTGCAGTACTGTGTCCAGCTCGGGAGTCCTCAGCACAGGAAGGATATGGTCCAGTGGAGGGCCATGAGGATGATCAGAGGGGTGGAACGCCTCTCCTGTGAAGACAGGCTGAAGAGGGCTGGGGTTGTTCAGCCTGGAGAAGAGAAGGCTCTGGGGAGACCTTAGAGCAGCCTTCGGTACCTAAAGGGGGCCTGCAGGAGAGATGAGGAGGGAATCGTTGTCAGAGGTGGAGTGATGGTACAAGGGGTAATGGTTTTAAATGGAAAGAGGGGAGATTTAGAATAGATACCAGGAATAGAGTCTTTCCTGTGAGGGTGCTGAGGCACTGGAACAGGTTGCCCAGAGAAGCTGTGGATGCCCCATCCCTGGGGGTGTTCAAGGCCAGGCTGGATGGGACTTCGAGCAACCTGGTCTGGTGGGAGGTGTCCCTGCCCATGGCAGGGGGGTTGGAACTGGATGATCTCTAAGGTCTTTTCCGACCCAAACCATTCTATGAAACCTAGATTTTAGATACTGAACAAAATGGATGTGTGTAGTTGCTGCAGCTGAATGTGTAGGCTGAGTTCTGTCTGCAGCCCCAACTCTGTTAATCACAGAGAGGTGATCTGGAAACAGAAGGATGAAACTACAGCATACTCACCATCCTGGGAAATCTAACAAAAAAAAAATGAGTTCCTCAAGACTGAGTATTAGTGGAAGCATCAGCGTTTGCTGCGAATCACTGGGGAATTCTGTTGAGGCATGGTTGATTAACATTTTGGGATAATGCTGGTGCAATGTAGAAATCTTAGCTTGAAATAAAAATAGTGTGTGAAATAAACTAACAAAAGATGCAGTAAGTAGCAATGATACAGGAGCTCCCCTCCTTTGATTTTAAAATAAAGCTATGATAATTTCACTGTGTAATTACATGTTAATTTTTCTTCATCTACATTTTAAAATTCCATTGAGAATTAACTTTTTTCATTAAAATGCTGGATGGTTTATGAAATAGAGTTCTTAATTGTATCTATGATATTCTTGTAAATGTCACCACTTTCCATCTTTTGGATTATATGTAACTGCGACTTTAAAGATTGCAGTTGTGTCTTTAAATTTAATTTCCTCGCTTTTTACTTTTACCATTAAATGCTTGATTTCTCCATGACATTAAAATACTGTTCATAAGCATCTTGGTAAAGTCTTAGCAGATAAAGTCCTAGTAATACAGCCTATGAGATAGAAGAAACACAGCTGCTCCAATGTCTACATATCACACTTTGTGAAATTGAAATGTTTTTGGGTTTTTTTGCTGCCTTGGACACCTCATTGTATTTTAAATACTGTCAGTTGAATGGATTGAGTATTTCAGTTTAAAAAAACTTGCAGAACATACCACTGGACAGGACTTAAGAAATAACAAGATAGTGATTTATGTGTTGATACATGTTCCAATTACATCATTTCCTATCATAGCCAGCAAAGTGAAGGTTTGTGCAATGAAGTGAGGGGTATCACAGAAGAGGATAAATGGAAAATGAGATTAAAGCCATTCGTACATTACGGATTTCAAAGAACTGGGGTGAAGAAAAAGGCAGGGACAGATTCTCCAGTAGAAGATACCAGCCTCAATGTAACCAAATCTCTTCTTTGAAGATTTGAAGGTACATTGAAGGAGTGTCTACATCCATGTTCCAAAGGTGATACAGGCATCTCAAGGTCAGCAGGTATTATTGCCTGAATCTGGAAATTCAGATGACACGTTAGATCCTCACCAACACAGCCTTGGGGTTAGTAATCCTTCGTGTGGGAATCACACCTCAAATTCTTTGTGGTCTGTGAATGGCTGGTTGGTTATTCTGTTCTTCAGTAGTGGTCAGCCCCTTAAGTTTTGAACTCTGGTCCCAGGTTTTGAATTTTACAGGATTTTCCTGGAGTATTTGTGTGTAGATGGGCCTATTTAATGTAAATAATAAGTAGTTCTTAACATCTTGGTTGGTGCTTGCTCCTTTTCTTTTCCCCATCTCCGGATTGATTTCCATGGATGCTCTTCCCCATCTCAAGAAAGGTCATCAGAGGAACACCTCCTCTCTGCTGTTTCTCTCTAAAACCTCACCACTGTTTTCCTTCCCATTCTTTGGGAACTGCTAATCTAGAAAACAAATTCCTAACATGAGAAGTCAAAGTCTGTACTTTTGACACTTCAGCACCAGTGTCCCTTCTCTGCTGCTGATGCATAGTAGAGTTAGTGTCAAGTGGTAACCAGTGTATAATACAAAAATTAATTGTAGGTTAATAACAAAAAAGTTGGCAGTGCATGTCAAATTATGCTGCTGAGACAAAAGTTTTAAAAACTATGGTTATTTGAGTGTATACCTCTCTGCTTATATGAGACTATCTTTTGAATTTAATTTAAAAACTAGAATTAGAGAAATAGACTATGTATTCATAGAGTTTTAGAAGTTTTAAGGCTGGAGTTCTCTGAATTTTGATATATTGGGCAGCCTTACTTAGGGACAGCCCAAGGGAGATCTGACTGCTATTTACAGCTACCAAATGGGAGGCTGTGGCAGAGAATAGAGCCAAGCTCCTCTCAGAGGTGCACAATGGAAGGACAAGATCTTGGCAGCGAGGACAGCCTGGGACAAGGGAAGCTGCAACTTGGTAAAAGAAAACCACACAAAACCCACCGCCACCACCAAAAAACAAGCAAAAACCCCCAGACCCCCCACCAAAATTGCCACGAGGGTTTCAAGACAAAGGAAGGAGTCCAGAGAGACTAGAATCTTCTTCCTTGGAGAAGCTCAAAATTCAATTAGGCAAACACCCTGTTCTCACACGTCTGACTTTGAACTGGAGGTTTGACTGTTGACCTCTTTCTGAAGGTCTCTTTGAATCTATGTGATTGTGTGTTGCTATGATTTAATACTGGCTTTATATATTCTACCTCAAATTGAATAATAAACTACAAAATCATACAATAGCTGTTGCACCAGTTGGTGTATCTTTCTTATTTCTAATCTGAAAAATATCAGTACATCCTGTTTATACGACACTGTCAATTAGAAAGCTGAGGTAGTCTCAGTCATACAATCCTTTCTGTCCATCATTCTTAATTTTCCTCTTTTTCCAGCTCACAAATTAATTTTTTCCATGTTTTCTGTGTTCATCATTAATCATTTTCTTTTTATATTGAGTTTGTTGCTTTATTGCATTCCACGTTGGTGCAAAGTCCTAATTTTGAATCATCATGACTTTGAGAAATGTATAAGGTGAATTGTCTCAGGATGTTGGCCTCAAGAAGAGAAGCTGGCATATGAAGATGTTCTTGCTTCGTGCTGGCTAGCCAGAATTCTGGGAAAACTTTAGACTATAAGTATTTTTCCTGGAGCACGTGGTTGGATCATGAAGAAAGAGAAGATCACTGTAGTAATACTGAAGCAGTTGACGGTAGTAGCCTCAGCTGTGGATCAGGATGTTATTATTCTGGCCGTTCTCCATGTACATAACAAAAAGGTGGTCTTTGCCCCAAAATGTTTACAGGCTGTTCTGTGCCTGGTGGACTGGAAGTCGATCTTGCTTGTAGCAGGGGGGGTCAGATGTGAGGCAAAAAAGTTTCATGTTCTGTTTTAGGGTAAATAAGCCGTCTCTGTGATTGTCGCTGTTGTGATGTGAGTGGGATTGAACTGGTTTTAATTCAGGATGGAGGAAAGAGATGTCAGACTGGAGAAAGGGGGCTTCTTGATAATTTGGCATCTGTTCCCTATTGTATTTTCTTTATTCCCTGTGTATAATTATGTCAATCAACTTGTTTTGGATATTACCGAGCTGAAAGTAGTGTTTATTCTGGATGGATGATGGACTGTTTCTTGCCACACACTTTCTTTTATGTAAAACCCGGTACTGCAATACACTGGTGTTCTTTTATGGGGAGAAGACTGATACGAAATTTCATATGGATAATGTTTCATTTTTATTCTTTTAGATGTAATAAGAGTGAGCTTATTCAGTAAGGTATAACTCTCAGCGTTGTGCCTTGGACTTGGTACTCGCCTTCCTTTCTCGCGTATTGCAGAAGTGTGAAGCCATTGCTCCTTTTCCTTGACTCACTTGAATTCAAGATGTGATCTTGTCAATAAAAGCAAAGTGATAGATAAAATAATAAGGAGATAAAATTAATTTCTGGGACTGTTCCGGTGACCTGTGACTTTCCATTCTTCTAATAAGCGTAGAGGGGAAGGAGGAGAGTGGGGTTTATTTGAATGTTTGAACTGTAAGCTGTTGAGATCTTTGTTAAATTGATTGTGTGGTGGGCAGAAAGGGAGTTTTGTAAACAGGTGATTTGATAGCAATACTGGCATAATTTGCTATAGAGCCATACTGTAAGCCAGCATTGGTCGTCCTGTCTTCATATCAGGAGCCTGCTGTGGAAAAAACTTCAAAGGAAGAGCTTTGTTTTAAGCAAAATTATTGCAGTAGCAAATTCATTGATCATTAGATGTAGATGTAGATACCACCTTGTTTGGTTTTATGGGTTTTTTTAACTTCTTTTTTGCCTTTACTGCTCTTTAAAAGAGAAGAGAGAGATGTGCTGCACTACTACGGCGTTGCCCTTGGCAGGGTTTTTCATCTTGAAATGGCACATAGATGAATAAATGCTTCAGTTGTTTTTGCAGTTTTAAATCTTTTGCCATGAGTGGAAGTGATATTTTGCTCAAGAATGTCATGTAATTGCAAACTTAAACTGTCATCATTAAACACTATTTTGTTAAGATAGTGTGATGTATATTTTGGGCTGTTATGCCTTCCAACTGGCTTTTAAACAGCCATGTTTATATATTTTCCTGTTTTATGTAGCATGTGTTCATATGTATCAGGAGAGGATCGTGCCTTTGAGGTTTAATGTGTTATTTTATGAGTTGGGACCATATCACTTTTTGACAGATTAAATAGATCTGCAAAATAATTACAGTCTTAGTTAAACAAAAATAGTTATTTTATTCTACACCTGCTACTGCTATCCTGAAGTCATCTTTCTTTGTTTTTAAAGCTGGAAGGTTTCTGCTTGCCGGGTTCCAGAATAGAGTGGGATTGTGCCGATCCATTTTCTCACGTGTAGGCAGGAGATTAAAAGGACAAAAAAGTGTGGCAGGTCCTTGAGGTGGGACGTGCGAGTGCACTTCTCTGGGGCTTCGTCTTTCTGGTTAACCCTGTGCACAAGGAGGCTCACTCTGTGTGTTTCCACACCATTCCTGTGTGGTTACCATCATTTCTCTTAAATGCCTTAAAGGAGCAGTCGGGTAGTTCAGGCTCAATCTTTAGCTTGACTTTATTTAAAAGGAGATGATGTTTTATGAACAGGCAAACAAACGGAACTCCTTGTTTCCGACCCACCCCAGTATAATACCTTACCTACTGATCATGATGAGATTTATTTCAAACCAAATCGTCATAGGACCAATAAAAAGTAGAACAACTAGTGGGTTGGTTGTTTTTTCCCAGAGGGTAGGATGAGTGGGGTTCAGACCAGTATGAATTTGTGAAGGGTTTCAGTAGTCCCATATAGACAGGCATCCAAAACACATCAAGGTGGGGGGTGTCTCTGGGTTAGTCTCTGCGGGCAGAGGGCTGGGGGGGGTGCTTGTTCTCCCACAAGGAGCTGTGGCTCCTCTCCAATTCCCCAAACTGGGATCAATGGAGGCCAAAAACTTCAGGTTTGTTCCTGAACTGGTGATGGTGGTTTCAATGAGTCTCAGTCACAAGCCTGAGACGACGATGAGAATGTTCTCGTGCAGACATCTGTTTCTAGCGTTGAGTCAGTGCAAGGTAGGACAGATAAAACACTACCCGTTTTGAAGCAGTCTTTGAAAATGTGAACAAAATGTGAAACTAATTAATCTGTTTTCGTGTCCAAGCTGTATGACTGTCATGAAAACAGAACAAATTGTATTGTGGCAAAATGCATCAAATTATTAAAGTGATTTTGGTACAATGAGGATGAAGTCTTATTTTTAAATTCCGTGAGAGCTGCTAAAGGTCGTTTAACAGTGTAATAAGCAGCATGTTAATTAACATTGTCAAGCTGTTTTGGGGTGTAACACTGTACAAAAATACTGTTGTAAGTTAGAAGTAGTTGTGTTACATGCAAATACCAAATTCTTTAGTAAGTGATAGAGACAATCCTCAGTGAGTCCAAATTTAAGGTTTTTACCTCAAGACAATGACTCTTTTTAACAAAATCTTCACTTACAAGAGTTACTAGAAACTGGCACAGAATTAGCAGCGAACTGTATTGTGGGGTCGTCTTAATTCCTGCGGCATTTAAATTAAACTTCTTTTAGAATATATGGGTCCTTGCAAGTAACATATGGCTGCCCGTAGCTTGGAGTTGCAATAAAACCCCTTTGTCCTTCTGTCCTTTTCACTCTTGTGTCTCTAATCGTCTACCATTCGATGAGTGGTTGCACTTAATATTTGTTGTGTTATGAACCACAGGAAATCTGGGAAAGAACAAGCTTGGAGGTTAATCTGACATTTGCTGCCAGGCATACAGGAAAGCATTCTTTGTGGGAGTTGGCGATTACAGTTATATGGGAACTCATAATCAAATTTAATGTTCAGAAGAGATTGTTGCCTGCCATCATTGGCTTGGTGTGTACCATAAATCCCTCATGGCTTCTATCATCTTGGCAAAGGAGGTGCCTGGTGCCCAGTGTATGGTCTCGCTATCTTGAAATGCTGGGCTTGTTTTTAGCTTAGAAGCAACTATTTTCTTTCCAGAGTAAAGTGGTACGAGGGAGAAATTATTTCTTTAAACTATTCAATGCCAAATTCACGGCACTAAGGAGTTTTGCAGCTGATGGGTGCTTGTTGGTTGGCTTTTAGAAACACCATGACTTCAGTCCTGGCTTCTAGACAAACCACCAGTGACCAGCACCTCTGCAAGGCAGTTGTTACCTTACCTTGCTGAACACTGAAGTGATTTAAAAACAAAATCTTGAAATACTTAGGAACTGTACTGATCCTGCACATAAAACTAATTTATCCTTTTTGAGCCTTTCTTAAGCACGTGATGTTTTCAGAAAGGGCAAATGAAGTTTGAACCTGTGTAGGTTCCATGTATACTTAACTGTTTGAAGTCTTTCCCAGTTAGATCTTTGCTTTTATAAAAAGTCTTATTTCAAAAGCACGATGCTGCTATAATAGCAAATAAGTTTTAAGCGTATGGCTGTTTATCTGTGTGGCAGAGGTGACTTACTCAGCCCAGGAGTTCAGTGAGACCGTGACTCCTGTTGTGCTACATCTTCTCCCAGTAGTGGGAATAGTTGATTATTGTCCATTTGGGGGATGCTCTGTTTGCTCAGCATTGCTTATATCATTCCAGGAAAAGCGTCAAACCTTTTTCTTTTTCCCCTCAGTGATTTATATCTGTATTTATAAGATTATAATAGGTGCTAGCTTGTCAGACTTGGAGAATGATCTTCCAGAGCCAAGTAGCTAGGAGGAATAGAGTCAGGCAGAAAAAGCAGGGATAATTGTCTGTAAACTCGCACCTGAGCACGAACACAAAATTGAGGGCATTGCGTGGAGCAGGACTCAGAGGAGCACAGGCTTATTTTTGCTGAAGGCATGTTGACCAAATCCAAAAAACTGCTTTAAGATTTTGAGAAGATTCTCTCAGCCCTGTTATTTTAAAGCAAGCATTTACAGACATGGTGATTGTTTTAGCCAAATAAAAATCAACTCCGGTCTGCTAGGTCTGGAGCCTTTAAATTTGTCGTGTATAATTACCTCTTACACCTATCTGTCTTTGTAATAGCTTGGGTTTAAGTGATATTACTGGTAAATAAGTAGTATTTTATCTTGCAAAGTGGCACTACTGTTTATGTATAAAATGTAGTAAGCTTGTTCCTGCCTCTGTTTTATAATCTTGCGAGGGGCTGTCAGTGGAAGTATTTGTTTGCCTCTGTTTTGTCTTGACAATTGTATGGCACCTTCAATTTAAAGTTCCCTTGTTGTAGTTGAACATTTTCCCAGTCTGTGCTTTCTTTCGCTGCGTTCATCCATTAATGGTTTTCTGCCGAAAGCAGGCTTTTCCGTTGGCAGTTCGAAGGAGGAATTTTGAAGGTCAGCAGCTTTCTTCTCCTGAGAAAGCAGCAAGTGCATCTCTTCAGGCATCTGCTGCTGACGGGGGTTTGATGGAATCTGGCCGGATGGTCAGAGGAGATGGCTCAGAGCACGCTGCAAACCTGTCTGGCAGGAATGCTCGTGGCCACCTGTACCCTGCTGGGTTTTAATTTTTATTCCCCTGGTTTTGTATCATTCTAAGCCTGGTAGACATACTGTAGCTCTTGTGCTTGTAAGATGAACAGTGCAGGAGGGCTTGAACGCTGATGAATTGCTTTATGTACTAAAGTGTTTTAGTTTGCATACAGTGTCATAAAGAAGCTCTGGCAATAAGAACCTCCTTTCAGCTAAAATGCAAAGAGAGAAAGTCGGGGTGGGGGAGGAGGAAGGGAAGTCCTGTTGTGCTCCTTTATTTTTAAGTGGACAGTTACTATGTGAAATCTATCTATTAATTTAGTATGTTATGCTTACAGAAACATCTTTTTCATGAGTTTAGAAATACAGTAAGAAACAGTGTTCAAATGTATTTCTCAAAAGTTCTCAAACCAGTGGTTTGGCTTTGATCCACAAAGTATTCTTATTGTTGTTGTTATGATGATGGTATTTAAAGTTTCTAAATTCTGATTTCTCTCAGTATTTAAATCACAGAAGGTTAATTAAAGCAGTTCTCTATTTTCCGATTGCTTGGGAATGTTAACCTCACAAAGCCTGCATTAAATCAGTGAAGTGATAGAATTGCATTTGCTTTATAAAATAACTCTACAAGAGCAAAGACAAAGCCATTTATAGTTCAGTGCCATTAATTGCTTGGCATTTAAATATTAGCACAAGAATCTATTAATTAACTTGATAGTAAAACTGTTGGAATAAAGGCTGATAAAAACTATTTTGTTTTAGATTAGTGATCATAACTGTTGTTGTTCCCCTTACCACTTGCTTTATTACTCGGTGATTATTTATTTCCACTGTTATTCTAAGAGCAAAATTAATATCCCAGTAAAGATTTTATCCATACCTTGGAAATTTAGCAGTAATTTAAACTGAATGATGAGTTTATTGAAGGATACCTGATCATGTAGTAGCCTTTCACTTTATGATCCATTAATCTGATGGCTGTTCATAGACAGTTGTCTACGCAAACGTTTTAGAAAATAAATGCACACATTCTGTTTTGAGAAAAATTTAAAAAGGCAAATAGTATAGCACTACGAATTAAGTGATAAAGTTGTAAAGTCTGAAAAGCACTAATAAATCCGAATGGTAGTGGGGATTTTTGTTTGTTTTCTGGGGTTTGAGGTTTTTTTTGGGGGGGTGTCTATGTGAGCAGTATATATTCCAAATTTTAGTGGTCTTGTAAATTACACCGCATGGCCGCTTTCAATGCAGCAGTATTCTCTCATGGCCTTTAAATTAACACACATTATTTTCCTCAGAGGTAGGGAAAATAAGTTTGTTAATATTTCCTGGCATAAAATTTACCACTGTATATTTCTGGCTGCCCATACTTTCGTTAATAATTGAAGATGTTCAAGGTACATATATTTAGGTTTATTTTCTGTATTTCGAATTGGGATTTTGTTGTTAAGACAATGTATTATCTGAATATAGGTCAGCATATATTTTGTATGTATTCATTATCCTTTCCAGTATTTCCCTTTTACTGCATTTCTTTCCTACTGTAGTAGGATTTAGAATAGATTTTGGAGCGTGCAGCTCAAATCTTACAGGGTGTTTTAGTTGTTGCAAGGAGGTACAGACAACAAAGAATGAAACAGCAAATCAAAGTGAGTACGGTACCACTTAAAAAGAACCAAGTTTACCTTTACATGTTGACAAAACTACTTGTTGTTTTTGTTGTGGGAGAGAGCAACTGTTGGTCTTGGTGAGTTGTCCCTCAATAAATCAAGCTCTGCAAGAGCACCGGCCTCTCTCTTCACATCTTCCTCATGCCTCTCCCCGATTTGCCAAGTGCTCATCTTGGGTATCTTCCACATGCACGTTCTCAGGTAGAACATTAAATAACTAGGTGTATGTGTTTGGGTTTTGGCTGTCTGCCCACAGAATTGAGAAAGAGCATGCTCCTTCACCCTCACAGAAAAAGGAGAGGTTTATTTTAGCTTTATTACCTAGCAATCCTTTACCAGCTTTTAATGAAAGTCCCTGTTTTTAAGTTGCTGTATTGAAGAGTAGTCAACAGTCTGGTCTCGGAGTTCTAAGTTTTCATCGCTTCCTTCACTTGTTCTCCAACCCCCTTATACTCTCTTCTCACCACTCCCAACACCAGCCCAGGTGGGAATACTTTCTTTCGAAAAAATCATGGTTGTGATGAAGGCTTCCCCACCTCGGAGATTAAAGAGATCATTTGCTGCTGTTGGTTTAAACTCTGTATTGTGAAGTCCATCAAATTGCTTCTGCTGCTGGGTGCTCCCTTCTGTAAATTATTGTTCTCTTTCCACTCCTTGGACTAAAATTTTTCCACCTGGTGGCAGGGTTTGAAGATTATTGTGCAGAATACTGTGTGTCTTGACAGACTACAGAGAGAGAGGATGGTGGTGCAGGTAATTCTCTACCTCCAGTAGCCCCAAATGTAACACGCTAGCCCTCTCACATAGGGAAAAAATAAATGAACAGGACACTGGAGTCCAGCTGTGAAAACCTTCTTTACTTGAAATTATTACAGTTGTCTTCGCATCTGAACTTCAGTTTCTTCTCCTGTGATTCTGCTGTTGGTAAAATAGCAAGTAAACATCATTTCACTCATTTGTTTTAAGAGACCTCCAAGGTGGAGAATTAGGGAGTGAGTTAACAGGTGCCACTGGGCAGTGATACAAACCGTGTCTGTAACGTCATACAGCTTTGTATTCGAGGTGGGGGAAGAAACAAACCCACAAAACAAACCTCACCAGTCTGGGTTTGGGGTTTGTTTTTTTTTTTTTTATGCAGCCTCAATGATGTTTTGGGTGTTACTTGCAACCCTTTCTCACAGATTTGTGGGTTTTCACGAACCTTTAGATGAAGTCCTGGCTTTTACCCCGAAGCCCAGTGACAGACGTGCCCCTAAGAAAACACCAAAGAAACATTTCCCGGTGTCGAGCGAGGAAGTCTCGTCCTTGGGTACCTCTCTTGATTAGCCCAGAGGCAGCAGCTGCTCCGGGTGCAGCTTTTCTCTTTATTCTGTAAGCTGCGGGCAGTGCTCTGACCTCCTTTCTGCCAGCCAGCCTTACGCCTGGGCCACCTGCCTGGGCAGCCAGGCTACCGCTCGTGGGGGCACGGAGACACCCCCTCCCCTCCCCAGCTCCCCGCTTCCGCAGCCTCCTGGAAAGAACCGGCCAGTTTTACATCCTGCCCCCCTCGCCTGCGTTTTTGAGCTGTGTTTTGGGAGCGGGGAGCTGTTTGGGCTTTGCTGAAGAGATTGCGTTTCTCCGGGGCTCTTAGGAAGGACTAGTTTGGCAGGGCAGGACGCTGGATGGCACGAAATCTGTAAGTCAGCACATTAACATGGTAGTCTGTCCCGAGTGACTTTAAGGAATATGACATGTAAAAACTGCTAGGGCTCGCTCTTTCTTTTCTTTCTTTTCTTTTTTTAATTTCTTTTATTTCTTTTTCCTTTTTTTTTTTTTTTCCTCTTAAATATAGCTTTGTCAGTGAAAGGATGGGCAGGGAGAGGAAGGAGTGGGTGTAGAAAATGAAAGCATGGTTGAGCTGCCCAGCNTTTTTTTCCCAAGCACAGTCCAAAAAGCTCTATAAACGTGGGCAAATTCATGGAAATAAAATCTTTGTTCTACCCCTTATTTCCAAGTTACATTTCTCAGGTTACCTCTTCAGGTTCTCTCTCATCTCTTGGTTCACACTGGAACTTTACATCTGTAGAACAAAGAATCTACCTTTTTTGCCTGTAAATGAAGAACTGACAGCTGTTTATCAGGCTGCGCAATGTACAACATTCACATTTTCATAGGAACATCAAACTCGCCTGTTTTTTTTTTTCATGTGGCATGTTACAAGCATGAGAGAAGAAAACTAGAAGAAATGTCTTGTTTCTGATTAAATCCACTATTGATATGCTCTGTGATCCATGGAATGCAATAGTGGCGGAAAGAGAATAGCAAGATAAGGGTTTCTGAGAATGATTTCATCTCTGAGCTCTTCCTGCATCACTTGTTTAATGTGGCTCCTGGAGGCCATATAGACGAGACACGCGTAAAAATGGACTAGAGTGTTTAGGAAGAGAGACCCTTCTCTTGTGGGCTGGCTCGGATTACCTGGTCTGTGACTAGAAGCTATGCTGTCCAAACAAATAATGTTTTTCCTGTAAGATGGGGGCTGCTTTTTCTTTTTGACCCTATCTGCATTTTTAAATGCTTTCAGTGTATCCTGCAGTGTAAAAACCTTAGTTACTATCCATAGTTAGATGGTCTGAGTTTCTAATAACTTCCTGAGAGTTTTGATAGACTGAGCCTCAATTAGTGTATTTGCTTACCGAAGTTTATCTTTTGCATCAACTGCTGGCTGCTTTGTTAAGTATTTCCCCCTTCTTTCTCCCCCTGCCCCCCCGCCCTTAGTGTCTTAACTGAGTTGTGATTCTGTGATAATTGGGATCCTGAAGGGAGAAAATGGTGTTTCCCATTAATGGTTTATTTAGGTATTTTTTTAAAAATTAGCTTAAAAAAGAGGTCTAGGAAATAGTAAGTTGTAGAATGAGACTGCAGATGTCTTTGGAAGGGCAGGTAAGAAGATGAGATGTCTCACTAACATTGACTGGTCTACAACTGAGGCATCCAAACTGGCAGGTTTTCTAGAGTTTTCCAGGTACGTGGTTTGGTTTTTCTCTGAGGAGATAGGTATGATACTCGGATGAATTATCTCCTTTTGGAAAAGGAGAGCTTTGGCACTTCTCTGAAGCTCTTCACTCTCTCCAAATTAAGTTGGGAAGGCAAAGGCCTACCTGGGTCATCTTTGTTTCTGAGGGCACGATCCTGCCCTGGCTTGACTGCAGGTAAAATGGTAACCACCTGAAAGAAGAGCAACCACTGATGGCCAGCCCCACTGAAGCAACAATCAACAAAATAGCATCAGCATGTTGAGGTAGATGCCAGCCTGTTGCTTGCCGTACAACAGCTGCTTTCCTTGTCTCCATTCAGGTTTCCCTGGTGGTGGTAGGGGGTTGGCTTGACGTGATTTACATGTTCTGGCTATAAGCAGGGTTTATTCACTTCGTCACATAAACACAGACTAGCGTATTGAAGGGGATTACCAGACTGCACTGGTAATCCACCCCTGGTGGTTAGCACTCTCTTCTTTTTTTGTTGGTGTAATAAGTGCCAAGACCTACCAAATAATTTTTTCCTGCAGTCACCTGTTCCCTCTGTGCAGTAAGAGACTTGCTTGTTGGTTTGTGCACAATGCTCTCCAGCTGCAAGATGACAATTTCCTTTTCTTCAAGGCTTCAGGGGGGTTTGCTTGTTTTGTTTTTCCCATTTCTGAGTCATAAAATTCAAGACACATATATGCATTTCTTCTTGACCTAGGATCTTCTGCAGGAGTCCACCTACATCCTGCGGGACCTCTGCAGACCATCTGCTCAGGATATAGGAAACGTCTCTGCCCTTCTGTCCTTAGTGGATCGTTCCCCACAGGGTTGCATTCTGTTGGCTTCTTCTGTGAGACTCAGCGTTGCCCGTGCCCCCAGGCATAACATTTTTTTCTGAGTGCAGCCTTCCCTGTGATATTCCTCTAACGGGTTGGCAGTCCTTTGTCTGTTTTCTGCAGCCAGAGACTGTGCAACTTGGGAGGTGACTTGTTAGGTGTTAGGGTGTATTCTGGTGAGCATTTTGGAGGGGGTGAGGGGTGGGTTTGGGTTTCTTTTTTTAGCATTTTACTGCAGAAGGTGGGATGAGTGGAAATGGTGTTGATGTGTATTTACCCACACAGAACAAACAGACACTTGGCTAAGTGATAACAAGGAACGTCCTTCTATAGCCCTTAACATACCACTTGCCTTCTTTCTGTTCCGTGGCATCCCTTCAGAGACGAGCAAAATAATCTGTATAGCAGGGCCCTGCGTTCCTCTTGGCTCCTGCCCTGGGTCCTCACTTCCTTTCTCAAGTGGTCTGGGAAAAAAGAATGAACATTTGCTTTCAATTTCGCTGTTGTCACATTGCTGTAGATTTCACTGCTCTCACACTTCAAGTCTTCTAAGGATCAACCAAATGAATCAAGAACATGAGTTAGAATAGTTTTTAATGAGTTTATAAAAATGAAGTCTAGTATATTATTTTCCATAAATTATTTTCCTTCTATTTAACCATCGTGGTACTTATCTTCCTGGGTGGCCATGTTATCCCTCTGAAATTTGCTGCAGCAGAAGCGGATGAAGCCTGATGATATTTCTCACCCAGCCTTTCTTTAAATGTGGTTTCCCCCAAACATGAATGTTTTCACTGTGCTTTCATTTTCCATTAAAAATAATTTAAACTATTTAATAATTAGATTTTATCTTCTCCGGTAGAACTTAAAACAAACATGCATTTCATCTACATGGTTTTGAGCATTATCAGCACCATATTCATTCAGGTTTGCAGAGAACACGTAAATGTGGACAAACTTGCTAGTTTTAAAGTGGGTCCAGCTAGAGAATAAAAGCCTGCCACTAATTAGCATTGTACATCAGGGAGAAGGCTGTCTGTCTGTGGCTTGCTCCAAAGAGGTGGCAGTGCAGCTGGCTTGGGCTGCAGTCTGGTGGGGCTGGGCTTGTGGGGGGCTGCTGTTGAAGGAGGGGACTTTGATTCCTCTCTCCTCACCCAACCCTTCCCAAGGCCAGGTCTGCTCAGTAATCCATGATAAAGCTGGGGGGAAAGGCTTTAGCCTTCTGGCGAGCTTTATGTTGCACCATGTCTGTGTCCAGTGCTGGGCTCCCCAGTTCAAGAAGGGCAGGGAACTGCTGGAGAGGGTACAGTGAAGGTCTACAGAGATAATTAGGAGCCTAGGATACCTATCTTATGAGGAAAGGCTGATGGACTTGGGTCTTCTTAGTCTGGAGAAGAGAAGACTGAGGGGGAATCTCATCAGCACCTACAAATACTTACAGGGTAGGTGTCAAGAGGAAGGGTCCAGTCTGTTTTCAGTGGTGCTCAGTGACAGGACAAGAGGAAATGGGCACAAACTTGAACATAAGAAGTTCCATCTAAACATGAGGAACTTCATCACTTGGAGGGTGGCAGAGCCCTGGAACAGGCTGCCGTTAGAGAAGTGAGGGAGTCTCCTTCTCTGGAGACGTTCAAAACCCGGCTGGTCACGTTCCTGTGCAACCTGCTCTAGGTGGACCTTCTTTGGCAGGTGGGTTGGACTGGATGATCTCCAGAGGTCCCTGTCAACCCCATGTCATCCTGTGATTCTGTGATTTCCCAAAATAGTGTAAGAAAAGCCACTAACACAAACCGAGGGGGTGATGTGTCCATGTCCTGACTGCAAGAACTGGGGGAGGCAGAAACAAGGGGCCTTTGACTTTTCCTGCAGGCTGGTGCACTGGCTCTCACTTGGTTGCTTTAAACCTGTGTCAGTTCAATCTTACACCAGAAATAGAGACTTTAAAAGTCTCTAAGATGAACACAGCAACAGAGAATAAGAGAAGAAAATACCATTTCCTCTCTTCTCAGACTACATAAATCTTAAGCTCCATACACCACAATTTGCAGAGCAAGCTAAACTGTGTGTGAACGGGAGGCAAATAACTAATCCTGGCTCTGTGGATGATAAGCAAATGGTTGTTGTTATTACTATTACCCAAATCTAATACTTGTCTATGGATTGATTTCTGAACAGCTTACACAATACATGGGCTTTAGGCTGTGTTTGCTTTTTTTGTGTCTACCTGTTTCACAGTGTAAGTGTTTTTTTGAAAAGTCTGAACGGCAGTTATTTTGAGCATATGTTTATGACTTGCTGATTGTCCCCATGCCTTTCTTAAAATCTGATGGGGGAAACCCTGCTTTTAGTTATTTTACAACTTTGTTGACAGTTAGTGCTATAACAGCTATGATATGATTGGGTTTGTGCCAAGTTGGGAAGTTCTGAGTAGAAACTTGTAGCCTTCTGTTTATGAAAGCCTGGGTTTCTCTCTTTACACACATGCTCTCCTTCTAGGGGAGGAAGGATTTTCCATGATTCATAAAAAACTTATAAGCTTTGCTTTGAAAGCTGATGTCATTGATGGAAAAAATATTGGGAGTGAAAAGAAAAAAATGAGGGATCCCAGGAGAAGGCTGGGCCCCTGTATCAATGGGGGGAGTCCTCAGCCATGGCTGAGGGCAGCATAATACATGGTACCGTGTTCCTCTTCCCTCTTCCCCGCTACGTTTCCTTTGTTCAGTCCCCAGTACATCCATCCCGAGATGCCAGAAAGAAAAATAACCTTTCAAAACTGAAAGCAAGGATTACAGATTCCATACATTTCTTCAGTGACGGCCAGTTTACCCTAAAACTTCTGTTCTTATTTATCTCTCAAAATCTGTTGTATCTGTTTTTTAATATGCTGTATTAAAAAGGCAGCAGGGATTTTTCTCTCCACAGTTTTTCAGTGAAAATGATACTAAGCACTACTTTGGTCATGAAGCCAACCTCTTAGTGAAATATGCTATTATTTAATCCTCATTATGTTTAGTATATAAATGGACTGTTTTTATTGGACAATGCGTATGTATAAACACATGAAATTAGACACACAGCCCCATGCATATTTCATCTGGGAGATTCCCATGCCTGCAACTTACTGAGAGCAAACCCATTCTTCACTTCTCAAGAGCCGCTTTCCAAGTTTCCAGAGATCCAAGTTTCTGAATGGCTTTACGGAGAACATAAGAAAGAGTATGTGATCTCAGTCCCCTTTGGAGTGCACAGGTATCTGCACCCTAACAAACACGGATGGTTGCAGTATTTGTTTCCAAACCTCATCTAGGATTGAGCAAATGGATTTGATTCCCTCCCCCACTCCAGTCAGAAGGGAAAGCACTAAAAAAGCGGCGCATTTAAAACGACAAGGGGTGTCATGTCTGGGGCTTTTAATGTGCTCTTCAGTGTGTACAAAGACATTTTACAGATTAGTTTTCAAACACCCAGGTAAAAGTAAATTCCGTTCGGTGTGAGGTGTTCAGCGTGAGGTATTTCTCGTGAGAAAGTGTGCTGTCTCTGGCTCTTCCCTCTCTTTCTCCCTCTGGAAATTTCAGTAGGAAGCAAGGTTAAAATCTTGCAAGCATGTGGGAAAATCCATGGTTTGTCCTTAGTAAGGAATTAATGGCTCCTGATTTTTTAAAATATAAAACATGTTTCGCTTCCTAACAAAATCCTGTAGTGTCTGTTTGGGAAAAGGAACAATTGTGTTTCTAAAATGACGTCTCCCAAATTGAATATTCCATTTAGCCTTTTTCACCACTCTTTGTGTTTCTGGGTGTGTTTTTTTTTGTTGGTGTTGTTTTAACAAGTGGTTCTTATTTGGTGTATTTTTTTTTTTTCCTTAAGAATTAGGGGAGAAGAGAGAAGAACGCTGAGCTGGAAGTTGAAACCTGGGGTTGCTGGGTTTATTACAGATGCCTGGGCAGTGACAGCCCCTGGTGTTGCCTGTGCGTGAGCGCGCGCGTGTTTTTAAATAAAAAGGAAAGCAGAGGTTTGCTCATTTGTTTGCCCATTGTGAAGCTGTCCTGCACCTTTCTGCTCCTTTGTGCTGGGGTGAAGGCTGCTGAATGGAGGCCTTGTGCCATTTGTTGATTTTAAACCTCACTGTTAATCCACAGGAACCTGCTGGTGTGCGCAGCGGGAG
>VXBJ01002755.1:10316-66550 GCA_013400055.1 Nycticryphes semicollaris | reverse complement strand
GGGGGGGACGGGGACGACGACACGACACGTTTTGAGAACGTCTAAACTCAGCCCAGCTGTGGCAGTTGGTTTATTGCTTTCAGCTGGTACTTGAACCCGGGTCCTGGTCTTGGAGTCTTTCCCAGGTTTAATCCCCGGAGCTTTCTCTGCAGCTGTATGACACTGCGCTGACCCCGAATGAGGATAGGAAAATAGAAACGGTGCCAAGCCAGAGTCTCTTTTTCATTTGGAGCCTGGCTGTCTGCCCATGACCAGGGTTACATAATGGGAAACATAGCCGGGGCTCTGGAGAGCCCGCGTTTCACCACGCTGCCCAGACCTTCGCCTTCTGATGCTATATATCTTCCTAATTGTAGCTCGGATGCATTTATCACACTGCTGGATTTGAGTCCTTACAATAAAAAAAAAAAAAAAAAGAAAAAAAAAAAANAAAAAAAAGAAAGAAAGAAACCACCACCCCGCACCGAATTCCTCTGCTCGCTGCTTTTCCCCCCTCGCCGGACAGAGGCGGAGGGGAAGGTGTGAGGGTTGAGCGCTGCTGAAACCCAGTGGGCTCTGCAGAGCGGGATGGGAGGCTGCATCTACAGGGTCCTTCTCTTGGCAAGGGTTTGGGGATGAACCCCAGCTCTTCTCCCTACCTGGGAGCTAAGAATTCAACCCAAAGAGAAGCTACACTTGTTTTCCCCCCAAACCACTCGCCTTGGTCTAGAGCTCTCATCTGGCTTCTAGCCACACCTGTATGGTTGCCCTGGCTCAGGGGATGCTCTGGGACGTGTTTTCATGCCAAAAGGCCATAGAGAGGTGACAGGCTGCCTGGATCCCTTTCGTGGGGCTGCTGTGTGTGTATGAGATCCTTTCACTCTTCCTATTTGGGAGAGGGGCTTGGCAAGTTTTCCCGGGGCTCTTTTCTCAGGTTTTCCCAGGATAGGAGCTAAACCTGACCGTGGATATCTCCGCTTCAGAGCAGCTGCGTCCTGGGGTTTGGGGATTGTGTGTCTGGACCAGGTGTTCCCAGGTTCTCTAGCTGCAAGCAACAGTCACTTCTGTGTCTTAAAATTAATTTGTATCTGTGTGTTTTGTGGCAAATGTGGCGTTGAGCTCTGAACAGGCGGTCAGTAAAAGCGGTTGCATTGCGGGACAACTGGGTTGGAGCAGCATCTTTCAGACCAACTGTCCCCAGCAGTAATTTGCAGAGATCAAGGGGTAGAAGCAGGGAGTTTTGGGGCGAGGGGAGCAGGGTGGATCTCCTAATGCAGAAATATTAGCAGCAGATGGAGGGAAAGGCAGATCTCCAAGGAGGCTGCCGTCGTTCAAGTGAATCCATCTCCTTTTGCGACATATGTCTGAGATGGATGAAGAGGGCTGGACACGGGAGAGGAAAGCTTCTCCTTGCTCTACTCGGTTGCCACAATGAATCTGTTGCTAAACGAAGCACAAGAATTGATGAGGAAGCCACTGGGTAGACAGACAAACTGCCACAGGGCTGACCCTGCCGAATCTGCGCTTCTTCCACGCTGGAACGAAGGGCCTCTCAGTTTGTGGAGACTGTCTGCAAGCATTTAAAAATGGTTAATTTAAACCAAGTATTAAATTAAATCCAAAAGCTCTGAGCACACTCAAGAGCTTACCTTCCCAGAGAGATCTGCCAGATCGCTCTCATCACATCGCTTTTGCGGAGAAGTGTCACTGAGGTGGCAGCTCCCACTGAGAGAGGTGGACGGAGTCTTGGACAAAGGTGCCAAGACCTTATTGGAGTTTGCCGGAGACTAAATGGAAAATCCCTTTTGCAGATCACAGCCTTAGTCAGTAATGCTGGCCACCAGAGTTTCCCTATCAAGACATCAAAGGGAGGATTCAGAGGTGTCTCTGTAGTGTAAACCTGGCTGAGAATGAAGGTAAAGTCGAGTGAAGCAGAAGCCAAAAGACTCCGTGGAGAAGGGGGTTGTGACAAAGCAGGAGCTGTCTGGGAGGAGACTGCACCTCTCCCAGGGAGGAGAGAGTCCCTCTAACTCCTAAGGCAGGTTCCTGGGAGAGGAATGGGTTTACAGATGCCTGGCTGGCCAAAGGGACCACCATGTGCAGCGCAGAGTGGCGGAAATAGTTGGTGCTACGGGGCAGGAGGGGCTGTGCCCACCTTGTCCCTGCTCTGGGCAACTGTATCTGAGTCCAGGGCAGCGCTGTTGAATGCCTTTTGGGAAGAGCTCTCACCATCAATCCCTATTGTTCGTTGCAGAGGAGCTGCTTCAAATTCGCCCTCCCCTGGGTCCAGCGGTGCTGGGGTGGGCACCGGGAGCCAGTGGCTACGTGTCCCCTGGCCCTGGGAGCGCGCGAGCCCGAGGCGTTTGCCATCTGCACGGCAGCGCGGCTCTTGGCGGCCGGGGAACACAATGCAGGGCTTCTTCTGCGCCGCGCTTTCCGGGTTTGTTCTGCAGCTGTGGAGTTTGAATGTTAGTGTTTAAACAAGCTGGTATTACACAGGAAATGGCCACCTCCACAGGCCCCCGCAGGCTCGTAACATGGGGTCATTGTGCTTGATATTAATCACCAGGCAGCCCGCGTCCCCGGTGAAGATGGTGGCTCGCACCGGAGCGCCGCGGCCGGCGTGGATTTGGAGAGCATCAGGCTCACCCTCCGCTCTCCCCCACGCTCCGCTGCAGGCCTTTTTGCCTGGTAGTGATGCTGTCCCCGTTGTGGGCACCCATCTTTGCCAGGAGCCGTCCCCAAGCAGCCCGGGCTGCCCCGGGCTCGGCTGCGCACTTGTGCGGGGCCTTCACCCCCGGCTGGCCGGGCTGCATCCCGCCAGTGTGCAGCTGGGCTGCGCTCACACTGACAGCTACATTAAACCTGGAATCCTGAAGCAATAAAAAAGAAATTAACTCTTTTTTTTTTTTTTCCCCCTGTCCTAGTGGAATAAGCAAATGTAAATGTGTCTGTGGGGAGGTGAATGAACCCCCGTTCCGAGGAAAGACCTCGCGCTCACCCCCTTCTCGCTTCCTCGGTTAAAAGCTCTGGGAGCCCCTTCCCTGTACCTGGGAGCTGCATGCCTGGGCTCGGTGTCAGGAATTGGGGGCCACCCTCCGCAGAGGGACACGGCAGCCGTGGCACTGTGCAAACACAGCACTTCCAGGCACCTGGAACCGGCTTGGCTTTGCAGAGAGGCTCCAGCACCTCAGCACCCTTGGGTGACATAAGCCAGAAATGCCTGGAAGTGGCCACGGTGTTATCCTGGGAAGGGGCAGTGGGGAGAAGGTGTCTCTGACAAGGCTGTCATGTGTTGTTCGACCTTCTGGGGCGAGTGCAGGTCCCAGCAGGAGATCTGTGTGGTGTCAGCATGAGCTGTGAACCCTTGCTGGCTTTGCCGGTGGGTGGCAGCTGGTAAATGATCTTGGTGGTGCCAGTGCTGGGAGATTCACTGCAGAGGAGGAGCTGCACCCGAGGGGAAGGCAGAAAATTGACAGACCCGCTCTCTGCAGTGCTACCTCTGTGCTAGAGGAGAAAACCAGAGCAGAAACGCCAGCACCTTCTTCTTTGTTGGCTTTTTGAAGGCTTTGCAGGGTGCTGCACATGAGAGGGTGCTGCCGCAGAGCTGCTCGGGGTTGTGTTGCAGCGAGGTCTTGCTACCCGGGGAGCCAGCACGGTCTGTGGTTTGACTGAAGGAAGCCCAGGGTAGAAACCTAACACGTCCAGTGCAAATGACAGATGTGGCGAGGCACCACCAAGCTGCAGGGAGCTGGGGATGAAGGGGATAAAGTGACAGGGACTTCTCAAAGGGTGAGCGAGGGGCTGCCCTGCCTGGCGTGGAGGATGGAGACGGGATCAACTAGTTTGGGTGGCTGAAAGGGTGTCCACAGGGTTGGCTCATTGACTGTTCACGTGGTGGTTTTGTGACTTCAGGTGGAGCGATCTGCATTTCCTATTGGAGAAGCAGCATCTGAGCTGCTCCTTCACCCCACTACTACAACCCTTGCCCTGCTGCGGATCCCAGTCCTGCCCAGCATCCTACCATTACCCTCTGCCTCCCTCCCACCCTCCCTGTCTATCTCCATCCCCTGCCTGCAGCTCTCTGTCCTGGGGAACACAGGTGAGGTCTCTTCAGTATGTTTCTTTCCCTTCTCCTCCACTCTGCCCCCCTGCACTTGGTTATCCCAGCCCCTTGGGAGCATCTTCTCCATCGGAGATTGTTCCCAACACCTCGGTGCTCTCGTTCCCTGGCGGTCGCAGGCCCTCTCCCTGTTCCTCTCCCCCGCGGATGCCTGCAGCCTCTGGACCTCCTGCATCCAAGCCAAGCCCTCCTCACAGCCCGCGCTGGCGGGGCCCCACCAGTGCTATGTGACTGGGCTCAGGCAGCCCAGCCCAGTTGCCAACAGGGCACTGGGGGAGGGCTGGAGCCTCCCAAGCCCTGTGCATCTCCCATGGGCAGAGCTTGCCTTGGAGGTGGCCCAGAGCAGCCCTATCACATCCGGTGCTTGTCTCTGCAGCCCGGGCCGGAGGATAAACTATCAGAGCTGTGGGGCAGTGGATCATTCCTCTTATTATTTTCTTCTTTTGCAGATAGGGGTCGTGGAAAGTTCAGTTCCTTTTAACCCTCGCAGCTCTGTTTATTTTCCAGCTGGTAGCACAAACGCAGCGTTTCCCATTACATCACAAAGGGCCTCGGACAGATCCCTCCGAAAAACGTGTTGCAACTGTTTATTTTTTTCCATATTTAAACATTTCTGACAGCCAGACCTGGCTGAGCCAAGCGATGGAGCTTTGTGAATGAACCCAGCTCCTGGTGTCTGTACGCAGAGGGCTTTGAAGGACCTCTTCTCCTCCAGTGTGCGGGCTGGGGCTGGCTTAGGGACGTGGGCGACTCTGCGTTACATGTGTGCTGATTACGTGCCGGGCTTTGATTAATGGCTCCTCATTCTGCCTGGCTCCCAGGACGCTCTTGAAAACAAGATGTTTCATTTCAGTGTGCTTTCCTGGTACATTGATTCCCGTAAATAACCGAGTGCAGACTCTGTCCACCTGGAGCAGTTCAAAGAGCAGGGGGCCTCCCTCCAGCCCTGGGCTGCTTCGGGCTGCGCTGGTCACTGCTTGCACCCCTGGTGATGCTGGCTTTTTGGTGCCCTGGAGGTGTGGGATGGAGGAGCAGCCCTCGTTATTGCCACCAGAAGCAGATCAGCCCCAGTTTTCCCTATTCCCCGCTTTCATCCCGGTTTATGCACTAAAAACTCCTTATCTGAGTGCTTTTTAGAAACAGAAGGAAGAAATGCAGTGCGAGGCAGCCTGGTTGACTGCAGTGCCCCTGTTCTCGTTGCCTGTTTCCCCCATGCTGGTCTTCTCTGGGGTGCTGGGGCCTCCCCCCGGGGTGTGCTCAGCGATGGGGAGGTGTGATGGGGATAGCGGTCCAGGGCTGCTGGTGGCCTTGTGTTCGCACCCGGCTCTGGGAAGGTGAGACACTGCAAAAACAGCTTTGCAGGTCACTCACAAGTGTTGAAACCATGGCCAGAAGCAAAACACGGCTTAACCCCTCCCATGGCTGGGGTTTCAATAAACAAAACCCATCTGTCCTTTAGAGTGTGGCTGCAGCAGATAACAACCGGGCAAAGGAGAGGGTGCCCCGGGTTGGGCTGGAGCCCCCCCAAGTTGCCTCTTTTTGCCCCGAGAGCGCTGCAGGGGATGGGTCTGTCCTCCTGGCAGGCTTTGAAATTGAGTAATAAGCAGCGTTTCTCCCATCTGGAATGAGCCGGGTTCCTGCTGGCCCCGCATGGGGAAGCTGCTTCCCGCCAGTTTGGGAGCGGGCAGAGGTGGGCAGAGCAGCGGGAAGGGAGAGCTGCCTGGGAGCCCTCCCCATCCAGGGGTACCAGGGTGGTGGGTGTCGGCGGTGGCGGGAAGAGGGTTACAGGCCCCGTTGGGTCCGGTGCCAGCGCAGCTGCGCCGGGAGCCCTCCCGATGGGGTAGGTTAGCAGCGGTGGTGGTGGCGTGCCTCGCCTCGCCTCACCTCTCTGGTATTCGCTGCAGCATTGCAGGCAACTCCCAGCGCATTCCAGCCCCAAATTGCTCACGTCTCTCCTCGTTCTCCCAGGGTCTCAGTAGATGTGTGGGCGACGCTGGCTGACTTCTGTAACATACTGACCACAGTGAATCAGTCGGAGGTGCCCTTGTACAAGGACCCAGATGACGACCTTGCCCTGCTTAGCCTGGAAGAGGATCGGCTGCTCTCGGGCTTCGTTCCCCTGCTGGTCGCCCCCCAGGAGCCCTGCTACGTGGAGAGGACCTCGGACAAGGTCAGCAGTAGGCCAAACATCCCCCCTCGATTCCTCCAGACTTTTATTCTTGGGAAGTTTTCTGTGCAAACGGAACACGATTAAGTCATTGAGAAGGGTGTTAAGGGAAAATATCGACCTTTCAGCCGCTGACATCCAGCTCTGTGTCATGAAAACCCCTCTCGACTTCCTCTGGTGTGTGTGTGCTCGCTGGCATGTTGTATATACGATCATTTCCTCACTTGTTTAAATAGTGCAGCTTGTGTTGGCAGTGCTCTCAGTGCACTCCAAATGGTTTGCATCATGCTTAAAGCACCCTCCCCCTCCCCCCGGCCACAAAACTCTGCCTCAGGAAGGCAGCCAGGACTTTTTTCCTTCTCTAAAGAGGAGAGTGATAAATAGGTGACTAGAGAGAAGCAGACACCATGTGTTAACGTACAAAAGGCTTTTAGGAATATGAAGCATTCCCCACTGCCCGCTCTCTATTTTCCTTTCTTTGCTCTAGGAGCCCATTCTAGCCTGAACTTTCCTTTGGCTGTTTGTTTTTAGAATAATGAAATCAGTTCCCTTGTTGATGTGGGGTTTTGGGTCTGCTCTCTGCCACCACCTGGCCAGAAGGGACCTGGGGGCTGCGCTTGGATAACGTGTCTGAACCTGATGGGGGATGGAAAAGGCACAATGGCATTTGTTTTGCACGCCCTGGGAGGCACGGCAGGATAAGAGTGGCTCTCAGCAGTTTCCTGCTCGGAGGCAGAATCACAGCACCAGAAACGCTGCTCATCTGGGAAGCCACAGCGTTGCCTCCCCGAGCGGTTGGTTCTAGGAGAGGAGAAGTGGAGGTTGGTTTCTGTGGGGAGCCCGCATGGCAACGTGCTTACCCGTGTGCCACTTCTTCTTGATGTTTTCCTGAAATGACGGTGAAAAATTTAGGACCTTTGTCACAGAGGGACCAAGAGGTGTGAATTTCTGTTTCGCTTCTCTCTCTGCCCCCCGCCATGCTCATAGCACTGCCTGTGGCAGAGGAGCACAGGGTCCCAGTAAAACTAAAGGCTCTCCCAGTTTGGGGAAGCCCCTTAGTCCAGGAAGTCACTGTAGAAAAAATAGATTTTCAAGGCTCTATTTGAAGGGGCTAAAATAACAAGCATGTAATTGCCATAGCCTGTTTGCCTGGTGTGTCCTGGGGACAGTCCCTGTGCCCCACACTCTGCGCAGGGACAAACAGAGCCACAAAGCAGCAGCCACAAACCAGAACCCCCAGCAGGTGAATGAGCAGCCGGGTCTGATGCCCCATAACTTGTGGGAGGGGGTCAGTATTCCCTGAAATCTGCCTCTTCTCGCCACACACACCGGTTTATTCGGAGTGCCATCTACCTGCCCTGCCAGGCACTTGCACTCACGTGTGTAAAAGAGTTGTGTCCTTGTTCTGTAGCTACACCTGAGCTTCCGAGCTGAGTTTTTTCCCTGCCCTGGCTTCCTTTGGTT
Organism: Nycticryphes semicollaris; assembly: GCA_013400055.1. Classification (NCBI taxonomy): domain Eukaryota; kingdom Metazoa; phylum Chordata; class Aves; order Charadriiformes; family Rostratulidae; genus Nycticryphes; species Nycticryphes semicollaris. Next base: position 58,817 of record VXBJ01002755.1, on the reverse strand, counting down.
CTGGTGCTTTATAAAAGAATTGTACAACAGCACTGGTGGGAGCTGGTGCCCTTCACAGCACAGCAGCAGCCACCCAAGCATCTGGGATCTTCGGGCATGGTGGTACCAGCTCAGCTCTGCTCAAAAGGCAGCACAAGTCCCAGAGAGAAAGAGCCAGGTCTGGCTGTGTCCATCCCCATCTTTCTTTTTCTGGTTTTTTTTGGGGGTTGGTGTTTTTTTTTTTCCCCCCTCTGTGGGTCTTTTTGGTTTGAAAGTAGCTGACGTTGGAACCACGGTCCCACCCGGTGGGCTGGGGTGTTTCGCTGGTGTTTGTTCAGGTCTGAGCCCCCTGGTGTGTGCCTGTTGTGTTGGGTCTTCTGGTCTCCAAACACATCACACGGAGGCAGACGGAGGAACCCACCGGTACCAGCACTTCCCTGGACACGCTGAGCAGAAGCAAGGGGTTCTGCAAGGTCTCTCCTCCATCCAGTACTGACCACTGGCTTTGTTAATGGTCAGACTGGCGAAATGGCAAGTATGGGTATTCCATTTGCAGAGTTCACCCAAGAGGGTTAAGGGGTGACCAGAGTGGAGTTCTCAAAAGCCTGACTTCCAAGAAAAGACTGGAAGAGCTGGGGCTTTTTAATCTAGAGGAAATTCGGGGAAAATGCAGTAAGCTGTTGCAGAGAGGAGGAGAACAAGCTGTCTTCCAGCTCCATGCTGCAAAGCACAGGAAGGAATGGGCATAAATTGCAGCAAGTAGATTAAGACTAGACTTTAGGAAAGGCTTCATACCTTTGCGTAGTTAAGCACTTAAAAGCAGCCTCCTTGGCAATTCTGCAGAATCTCTGCAGCCTTGGAGATTTTTAAAAGCAGGCTGAGTGGCTCTCTCAGGTACAGCTTGGGTGGAAGTGAACCGCCTTGGAGAAGGAGGCAAAGTGACCTCTTTGGATGCTCCTACCCCATTTTCTGTAATTCGGTAAAGCTGTAGAAAGGGACTAGAGTGGCAGTTGCATCATTACAGTCAAATGATCCACAAATCTTCTCCTTCTGCGGTATTAATGAAGTGAATTATTTGAGTCTCCAGAAGCGGGGTGTTGTAGTGCAGACCAAGCCGGGGAGGTACGATGGAGAGGCACAAACCCATATGCCTTCCATGAACGACTGTGAGCAAGATACAAATAGGCACTTCCCTGCAAAGAAGCCCCCAATCCAACTTCACGAGGGGATCCTTGTGTGCGGTCCCCTGTCCACCATCTGTTCCCTGCCCTCCTTTTAGCGTGCAGAGCCCAGATGAATCTTGTCTCCTCGGCAGATGCATCTCTGGGCTGTTAGCAGTGGAAGGGGGCCGTGTCCATGCTGAGTGTGGTGGCACAAGGGGGTCTGCGTCCCTGAGCCTTGCTAAGGCAATGGGACCAGCCACTGCAGCCGAGCAGCTCTGCTCTGCCTGGCATGTACTGCATCCAGACGTGTTATAGGAATGTTCCCATTTGCCTGCCCCTTGTCGGTGGCCGATCGACTGAGCTGCAAGCAGGTGAGAAATGGTTTTTCTGTGCAGCCAGAGCTCGCTCTTGTACTGATTTTTCATTGCTCTTTAGCAGAAGTTATTTTTCTGCACCCGATTTCTTTCGTGTTCTCAGTCTTGGCCCAGTTTTCAGCCCAAGTTCCTGGCAGCTCTTTGCTGGAGAGACAAAGAAAATGTACTGCTCTTTATATGGCACCCTGTGAATGTCTTGTGGGAGGGTTCTGGTATGCTAAAGTGGCTCTGGTAGGCTCGCTGTGGTACCTTTCCCATCACTTGCATGGCTGGGAAGAGGCAGGTGGCTTTTTACTGCGAGGACAATATCTCACCTTGCTTGCTGGTGCTCCAAATCCTTACCTCATGCTTTTGCACCATCATTTTTTAACAAGTTTGTTTAAAATTTAAGAGGGAAGGAATCTGTTGAAAGGCAAGACTGGGGAATATTGGGCTTAAAATGGTGTTGGGTTATTGGCTCCACCAAGAGGATGGTTGTTTTGTAAGCTATATAGGACAAACACTGCGCTTCCCACTTCTTTTTGTTCTCTACGTCGCATTTAGCAGATGGAGTGCAGTATTCAGCCAGAGTTTCTCAGCAAGTTTTTGAGCGTTTGGCCTGGCTCTTATTTTGAGTGAAAATGTTCTGACTCGGTTCGTTGCCATGAAGCTGCGCGTTCGGATTCCTGCTGGAGCCAGTGTGACACTTAGAGCTTCCCATCGTCTCTTGCACTGTCATTGAAGCTGTAACCAACAAAAGCTGGCTCCAGGGTGAGCATAACTTGGTGATGTTTTCCTGGGCGTATGTTGGGCAGATATCCATTGCAGCTTGTGTGATGGAACACCATCGAATGTACCAGTCAACAGCAAACTATGCAGCCTGGTGCCTGAGCTGTCAGACTGTGTCTGCAGCATTCGCAGCTGAAGGAGACGCTGCCAGGACCTTGTTCACCCAGCTTTGTACCCTAGGCAAGAGCAGGGAACAGCAGCATGGCTGAGTTAAGGTGTGGAAAGAAGGAAGGTAACAAATGGGGGTTCATCAGAGGGCACGTGGTGCTGCTATTGGGGGACTTGTCATGGAAAAACCCTTGGGTTGTGTTGAGGTTAAAGCAAGTTGTAGCGATGGTACATCTGAGCTGTGCCTGGGTCTGTTCTGGTACAGCCCTGGGAACCTGGGACGTGTCCTGGTTTCCTGAGCTGTCACTGATTGTCTCAGGAGCATCCTGCTCTGGGGTGGCCCTGTGGAGCTGGTGGCAAGGCTGGCAGAGGCTGCAGATGGCTCAGCGTGGAGCAGAGCAGGGAGGTCCTTCTCCTCTCTGCAGGCACAGGGCATCGCTGGTTGCCCATATCCTTGCGAGCTCTGCATGGGCTTGAGGTGTGCATCACCCAAGCTTGTGCCCGCATGGTGGGCTCTGCCACATGCCCCAGCCATGGAGATGTGGAGGAGAAAGTGTTAATGTCCCTTCCCACAATAAACCTCTCTGCATGGGGGGTCCTGAAACCTGAGCCTCTCTCTCTCCTCCCCCAGCCCTGACACACGTTAATAAAAGGTTTTTAAGCGCCAATAAAAAGGCAGCAGCCTCAGCTCACCAGGTCCGGGGCCCAGGGTCCTTGGGAAGGCACTTCACAAATGTGTTTTTTGCATTTTCAGACTTTTGGCTGGTGAATAAGATTGAGGAGAAATACTCCTTCCCCTGATAACAATACAGTGAGACGCAGGATCAGCAGTGTGTGGATTAAAACCAGACGGTGCATGATTAATACATATGCTTATAGGGCTAGTCACTGTGGTTCCCTCCTCTGAAACAGAAAGGCACGGGGTTTTTTTTTTGTCTCCCTCATGTGCATGCTCATGTGTGGAGTGGCCTGTCTCAGATACTCACCAGGCAAATTGAAGCCCTAAATTGCGAGACTCCAAAAAATAACCAGCAATATTTTACTGCTCTGGACCTACAGACTGGGTACTGCGTGGCTCCTCCAGGTCCAGAGCGGCCAGTTGGCTTCCCACACTTAGTGCCGTTCTTGTTTCACAAGTACTTGCTTCCTGCTGTTTGCCCTACCTGTCAGTGCAGGTAGCCTAAAATCTAAGCTTTGTTCTCCTTAGAAAACACAAATCTCCTTCCTGTGTACTGTCCAGCCCAGGAGGACAGTCCAAATTTGACCCTTCCTCTAGTAGCCCCAACATGCTGTAGATTTGCAGAGCTAGTAGCCTTTGAATTAGCTAGTTAGGAACCTTTCATAGTAGGCTCAGGCTAAAATTAGTCGTGTCTCGTTACTCACTTCACTTATTTATGGTATTTCAGTCTTCTTAAGACTTGCAGATATCTCTTGTCAATGTGTAGACATGTCTGATGCTTCTTGGAAAGGCAGCCCCAGGTTTATAAGACCAGGAGGATTAGCTGTGAGAGTCACCAGGCTCTGTCATGCCTCTAAACACCGGGCATTTGGTCCTTTCCAAGACCTAATGACTCCTGGGATGCCAAGGATGAAATCCAAGTTGGAGTGGCACAACACAACAGTGATCTTGTGAGGACTTCTTGCAAGGCTTTGGTAGGAAGACCCAGGACTGTGAGAGCACAAAGCTCTTTGTAAGCAGAGAGAAAACCCCAGTGAGCAAATGTGTTTTCTCAGCATCCTTTCCATATTCCCATTCCATAGCCTTTGAGCATCTCCCTCCAGCTGGCAGGCAAACGCACTCAGCCCATGAGAGCAAGAGCTTCCAGCCTGGAGTCTGGTCCAGAGAGGAAAAGGGAAACTGTGAGCGGAGATCGGAGCCCCAAGTAGGAGAGTCCAAAGAGTCATCTTCCTTGAAAAACTCCTTCCATTCCTGCCTGCCTTGGTTTCCAAACAAGCAGTGAAATATCCGTGCCCCAGGCAGCCCTGCTGGGAGCGGGGACTTGGCAGGAGCTGGCAGCCCCGAGGCGACAGAGTTAGAAATGTTTACGTTTTCTGACCAGTATCTGAACTCCATCCCATCCTCGACCTTCCCTTTCATGTGGTGCCTTTGGATAGTAAAAGGCAATTAGGCTAAATTATGGGCCATGTTGGAAGGTGATGTCATTGGGTGGTGGAGGAGAGGCTGGATTTTGGCCACCATGAAGGTAGCATGCAGAATATCACCTGCTTTCAACTCCTCTTCCATCCTTGGTGTTTCCTTGAGCCACAAGTGCCGGGGCCACCATGGAAGGCTCTCTCTGCCTTTGCCGGGTGTCATCAGTGCAGTGGGAAGTGTCAAGCTGAGTCCCTGTCCCCAGACCTGGGTGGCAGAGGAGGGTACCCTGGTGTCTGCTGTGCTGTTTTAAACGTACCTTCACAGCAAAGGGTGTTAGTGCTGTGCTGGTGAGTGCTGCTACATCTCCTTAGGGCTGCATAGGGCATCTTCCAGGGAGGTCTTCTGTTCATGTATCATTTGGTCTTGGTTTTTAACCACTCTTTAAGCTAAGAGAGTTCCGAGCATATTCTTAAAACTGCATTTTTCCAGCTGAAGATGAAGGGAACTCACGGCAAACAAGCACCAGCGCTGCACAAGGACACTGAATACAGCCCTGGAGAAATCCGCAATGTGGAATAATAGTTCAGGCTCTTAAAAGAGGGGGGTGGGTTTGAGAAAGGAAAAAAAAAAAAAAAAAGAAGAAGAAAAAAAAAAAAAAAAAGCTGTAATAAATCTAGTGAGTGGAATCTGAGGGAAATGATCCCATCTGGAAAACTCCAGCGCTGGTGCTGCTGAAGGCTTAAGGAGCGATGCAGATCGCAAAAAAGAAAACCCTGCAGTCCTGAGGATGACAGGCTTCTTAATTGATGTCCATTGCAACTGGTACTCTGCCAGTTTATGTTGGCCACCTTCCAGCGTGCTGTAATTTGGGGGCCAGGTGTGAAGCGTTTCTGTTCCATCTTGTTCCCAAGCACCTACAGAAGCCTCACACATCTCACTCGAGGCTGCAGCCCTGTAGGAAACAGCTGTACAGGTATAGGTGAAAGGAAATGTCACAGCTGGGCTTGGAGTACTCCCCCGTGCCTTGCCTAGGGCTCTCTTTGGGGGGCCGCTGTCTCTCCCCCACGCCCCCCCCCGGCTCCGGTTTTTGGGGAGGTGGCCACTGTCCCAGGCACACCTGCCTGTCTGTCAGCACGGTGCTTTGAACAGCGGGGAGCTTCTGGGAAGAACGTACAGGTCAGAAACCCCCTCTTCAAAGAGGAGCCCAGGGTGGTGTGCGTCAGTCCTGGAAGTGGGGAACCCAGCCCGGGAGAGCCACGGATGCTGGCAAACCAGGGGAGCTGTGGCCATCTCCTCTGGTCTCTTCTCCCTCGGGAAACCCCAGGAATTTCCAAAGGAACTTGAGCAGGTCTTGTAGAAAGCACTCAGCCTTGGTTTCGAAAGGCTGAGGACCCATCGGGATCTTTAGCAATTTGTTGCAGGAGCCAATTTTCAACTGCTCTTAAAAATGTGCTGTTAAAAATTATTTCTGGTCGAAACTTACTTTGTTTCAATTTGCACTAATTGAGTTTCGCTGTAGGTTGAGAAGCCCTCCCTTGCTGCCCTAACCCCCATACATCAATCTGTCCTGAGTGCCCCCATCCCCATCCTCTTTCGATAAGACGGATAGATGGAGTGAGAGACGCGACGGTCTCTTGGTGTGGATCCCCCGAGCCATTCTCGTGGCTCTTCTGAGCTGTCCAGGCTCGGTGTGTTGTTCTGTGAGTTCCATCAGCTTGTGAGGAGGAGGTGACCACTGTGCCCTGCTGCTCTCCTCCCTCCCCACCAGACCCTTCCAGCCTCCTGCAGCCTTTGCCCCAAGAGGCATAAGGTTGCATTCAGCTGTATTAAGCAGTGTGTTGTTCGCTGGTGAGTGGGTGACTGAGCAATTTTGGGTTTTCTGTCAGTTGGTAGAATTGCTCTCTTCAAAGATCAGGAATGTAGGAGACAGGGTCTAATCTGCAGCCTTCATCAGTAGAGGTTTTCTTTGTCCAGGTCACTGAACCTATTGTTAAACAGCATCAGCCCAAGTGAGCTTCCCTGCGGCCCCGCCAGGACTGCCCTCCTGTTTACGCTGACATTTTAAGATCTCTGTTGACCAGATTTTAATCCGGTCCGTATCCTGTGCACTGCAGTCTCTGGGGCATACTAGCTGTTCACGTCCTCTTGTCCCAGCCGTGCAGAGCGCTCGCGCGGAGGACAACCGCCTGCCTGGTGACGCACAGCCATGGCATCGAGCTGCAGGAACGGTGTTGAAGGCAGCAAGAGCTCAAAGCTCTGCAGCTTCTTTACCATGGCCAAGCATTAACAGATTCCATAGGGCTGGCCAGGCAGGCAGGATGGCCAAGAGGAGCAGATTGAACGGTCTCTCCAGCCAGCACCCCGCTGTAGAGCTGGGCTCCTGCTGATTTACCTCCATCCTGAAGCTGAGAGCTGGTGTGTGAGAACGGCAGTCTCACTACGAGGTGAGGAACCACCTGCCAACGTGTTAAGATCCAGTTACACGTGTTCTCTTAACACGCCTGTTAGCGAGCATGAGGGTGGCTTTGTGGTCTGGACACAGCTCACAGGGAAGTACGAGGTGCTGCCTTCCAGGCAGCCCCATCTCTTGCAGGGGGAAGCAGGAAGGGAAGAAGCAGCAGTTGGTGGAAACAACCTTCCCGACCCCTGAGACACCTCTTTCCTGGCACCTGGAGGGAGCGAGCAACACCCCGGTGCATGGGGAAGCTGTGGGGAATTTGCTCAAGTGGCCGGTGACATTTCCATCCCTTCCTCCCCTTCCTTCCCCCAGCCTTGGATCCACCTCTGCCGCTCCTCCAGGTCTTGGACCAGGCGCTTTGGCCACTGCCTCAGCTCCCAGTGAATCAGGCAGCCTGGGTGTGAGCTGTGCACATGTACCAGCACGTGTGTGGTTCCTCAGCCAGTGCTGCACAGTTTGGCTCTGGTGTTAGCAGAAGACTCTTTTAAAGTGTTTTCTGGAAGCGTGATGTGATCATCGGCTCGAGGCAGAGACTGACAGGATAAATCAGCCCTCGTCCCATGCCTGGTTTCAGGCGGCCTCAGATCTTTTCATGCGGATCAGATGACGCTCGTGGTTGAACATCTTCACTTCTGTCGTCGTCAGGCCAGGTTTATGTAACGAGATGGAAAACTTCTTTGTGTTCAGTCCTTTTGGCCTAAAAGCTGCCTCCAGAGGTTCGACACAGACCCTTGGGAAACGGGAAATGTCCTGTTCAAGAAAACTCGCTGGCCACGTGTTCCCGGAGTCGCCATCAGTGGAGTGACCTAGGAAAGGAGAGTCAGACCATCAGGTTCTCCTGTGCAGCACCTCCTCAGCCTACGCTGCACACACCCATCGTTTCCCTTGGGGTGTTTCAGCAGGTAATGGCCACACCAGCGCCCTAATGGCACAAAACCTGCCACTGGCAGGATACCAGGCCCAGACAGTGCATGGCTCTGGCTATAAAAGAGGTATTCACCATGACTAGTGTACTCAGAGTGACATATTAGAGTCCAGACTTCGTGGAATTTGCTGATTAGTCTGTAAGTATATTGAAAGGCCTCATTAAAACACCATTAACGCTGGATCCCCTCCCAATGAGCCATCTCTTATTGCTACCCAGAGAAACCTTGAGGAAATGGAAAGGCTGCTCTGGCTGGCTGAGATGTTCCCTGGGCACGAAGTGTGGCCTCACCTTGGGCAATCTTTGTGGTGCTCAAGACTTAATGTGGCGCTTCTGGATCATGCAGAAGGGCCCTGGGACTCAGGGTTGCCTCTTTGCCTCTTGCTTTTCCTGCTGGATCCATCGCCACCAGTCAGACTCTGCATTCTGGTGCTAAACTCAGTCTTGGGTCTCACTCTTCATCTCTGACCCTGCCATAACTTCAAGGGTGACCCTGTTTCACAGCACTGCTTCTGTTTTGTGTTTGACCAAGTGAAATGCTTAAAACATCCCCGCTGAAGACGACGATGGCTGTGGTATCCACCAACGCAGCTATTGGAAGGAACCTCAGGAAACCCGAAAAAAGACCCAATTAATAATTCCTCATTGTTATCCTGAATAAGAAAGATCCACATCCTGGGAAGCTTGCCAGAGAAGTGGACTGGGTGGAATGCAGGGAGTGGTCAGCCCAAATAACAGATGGGGATCTACTCTGTCTCTACGGGAGACGGAAGGTGACCTCTGTCATTGAGCTTGGAGTCTGCTCCCCACGTTTCTGCTCCCAGCCGGACCTTGTGTTATTTTTGTGGATGCTGAATCCATCTGCCAGCACTGGGCTGAGTCTGGGTGAGGATGGAGAGCCCAGCTCCTGTGCAGGCTGGAGCTGTAGCCCTCGGTGTCCTTGTGCTGTCACGTCCCAAATCAGTATGAGAAGACCCCATCATGGTCTTATTTATTGTTTTCTTTTCTCGCCGTCATTGAAGTCAAAGCACTTCCCAGGCATTAATGAACATATCGCCACAACACGTTATGGCAGAAGGAAAAGCAATTTCCTCGTTAGAGATTGGCAACAGAGGTACGCGAGGCTGAGGGACTGACCCAGGTCCCACAGGAAGCCTTAGCTTCAGGATGAGAACAAACCCCTGATACCCAGGAATTCAGGCCAGTGCCTCAGCCCCAGGCCACCTGCCTCCCTTAGGAAAACGAGGAGGGATTAAGTGAAGGTTCACTGGGAAGCATTAAAATTCTTCCTTAAACGTAGGCCCTTGCAATGAGCAACGTTACTGCTGCTGGCCTCACCATGTCTGTGCTGGGACTCTAAAAAGGCTGGATATTTAATCCAGTAATTTAATCACATTTTTCCCCATAACGTATTTGCATATATTTACTTAAATACATGGTAATTCCCATCATTTATTTAAATTGGCCATAACATTTTGCATACCAGCATTTTATATGCAGCATTTTCTCCACCATGTAGCAAATATTTGTCTGTATGTTTATGTATTATGAAGACAGACAGTAATAATACTTATTTCTAGTTATTTTCTTTATTAAAAAAAAATAAATCCACAGCCTTTCCCCAAACTTCTCCTTACTTGGGCTAGGTAGATGCATGTATAAAAACAAATTCTTAGTGTGAAGGCAAAGGCCTTTTCTGAGGTCTGAGAACTTACTGCCTTCCTGCTCTGCTTGGTCTGCGAACAACAGAACAGGTTTGTGGTTTGGTTCTGTATTTACCTTAAGCATAAATGATGTAGGGTTTATTATAGCATCCGTTATTATTGAAGGAAAGAGATTTATGTCTCTAGACAGAAGAAGGTGGCGTTTGCCACGTCCTTCTGGTGCTGTACAGTTCACCTGATGTCTGGTCCATGTGTGATGTTTCCCATAGAGAGTGACCATGGAGCAGGGCTTCCAGAGTGTGTCAGAGATGTGCCTGCTGATGTGCATTTTTGGAACCTACCAGCTGCCAGTGACATAGGACATTCCTGGTGCTGAAGTCACTTTTGAAGACCATGCTTACTCCCTTAAGTCATTCAGATGCTTCTTGAACTTGTTCCCATTGATAGTTTATATTGTAGCTCCCTCTAGTACTGCTGTCTTTTACTTCGGCATCTGTCCTACTGAGCAAAGATTTGATCAACGCTGATCTGAGCTTTGCAGAAACCTGATGGGTGAAACACTCTGATCAGTCCAGTCCATGGAGCTGAATTTGCTCAGCACGTGCCTGTTCTCACAACTGCAGCTTCACCCTTCTAGATACGAGCATCTTCCCCAGCTTCCCCGTGACTTGAGTGTTGCTCGCTTGTGACTGCCCTGACATGGGAAAGGGGGGATCCTCCAGGTATCAGCAGGGACACCTCCTGTTCTGGAAACAAGTAGTACCTGCTAAATGTCCAACAGGCTTCATCACATGGGAAATGCTGGGGTTAGAAAGATAAATCCTTGTCAGTTGGAGAGATGGAAGGGAGTTGTGTAGAGATAGCAAAGTCCACATGGTGACCACTCTTTGCTCCACAGCATCTCTGGCCGTCATCCCCTTCTTAGGATAAAAACCACTACTTTGGAGAATGGTTTATTTTTAAATGAGTTATTTTATGTTTTATGTGGGTTGGGTTTTTGTGTAAAATGAAACATCTTGGCATGGTGAGATGTGAGGACAGGAGAGAATTTGCTGGAACTTCTGAGGGACTTAGCGCGTGTGTGCTCATGGGATATAATTTCTGTCCTGCCATGTCTGTCCTCACACAGAGTGCAGCACATGGGCTGTTCCTTGTCATGATGAAATCCTCGAAGCTCGGTTTAGATGGCTTGGGGGCAGCCTGGTGACGAAGAGGAAGCCTGGTAGACTATGACCCATCAGAGAAGCACCACGGGCTCCCATCCCATCTTGGGCAGTGCCGCTCCTTCCTGCAGGCACCTCGCTGCTCCCGTAAGCTCATGGTTCTCCTGTTCCTATGGGCAGGATTCCCACTTTTCAGCTCTTCCCAGATTTCACCTCGCTTTCCCCCTTTTTAATAGGAATGCTTGGCCTCTTGCACTCAGACTCGGGGAGGAGCAGCTTGTTTCTGTAGCTGGCCTGGTGCCAGATGTCATCACTTCAGGCAGTGCCACGCTGCACATCTTCAGCAGTTTGAAATGGAGAGACAGAGAGAGACAGATAAGATCAGCAGCTTTAGGTGATGGCATTGTTTCAAATAAACCATGCATGACCCAAAGCTTCCACTTCAAATGGGGAATGAAATTGCTTCATCCTTTGACAGCTTGCTCCATGAAAGAAATTTATCTTCACTTAATTGCTTTAGATCCCAAGAGGCTGTGTACAGTAATTTCTAGGAGATAATTATATCAAATTAAAAAAATATGTGACTATCCGACTGCTGAGCGTGAGTGCAGTGGCCAGAGAGCAGGAAGGAAAGAGGCACCACATCTGACTCATGCTCACAGGTTATCACTTCCTGTCCTTCTCATGGTCTGCAGGCATGGATGGGCACTTGTTGGAAACCACGGGAGAGTCTTATCTGCGAGGGACTGGCCACCAACACACTGAGCAGGGTGCCTGGGGCTGGGAATCCTGCTCTCCTGGAGCTTCTTAGGGATCCTGCCTTCACCTCTGTTCTCTGAGGCATCACGGGGGTTTCCATCGCCTGGACCTTGTCACCTGGGGACAGGGAGAGCTTGGCAGTGCCTTTATCCGGTTTGCTCTCCTGTGTGGTTGTACAGTAGAGCTGAGGAACAAGAAAGCTTGTTGATTTAAAAACATGTATATTTAGAAGCAGAGTGTAAACTTCCTGCCCAGGCTGGGATTGGATTCTTGACTATGTTTGAGTTTCCAGTTTTCATTTCCTTTGCCCTCATACTTAACATTGTGTATCTCCCAGAGTGTGCCCCAGACTAATCTCTCCTTAACCCTCCCTCGCCCCACATTTTTCTCTCATTATTTGCACATCAGTTCCAGTTCTTCCAGGAAGCAGCATATCTCCTGATTGTTGCTCTGTGCCATGGCTGAGCCTGGGCTCCTGCAGGTCATCTCTGTCCCTCTGGAAGTGACCTCAGAGGGTCAGTGGCAGACCCGAGCTGGGGACTGCAGCAAGGACAGAACTGCTGACAGTTGCCATCCCTCAGAAGAAGATGGGCTCTTTCAGCACAGGTTGAAGCCCTGAAGGGACATCCTTCTTTGTAGCTCATGGGAAACAATCACTGACCAGTTCCAGGAGAAGTAAATTGCTCCATCATCTAAATCATCTTCTCTCTCTCTCCTTTAAATCAGGTTGTGTGCCCTCCTTGACTGCTTCATGTGACAGCTCCTGCCCTACCATTGCCTTTACAGCCCATCTCCTGGGGACAAAGATAATTTTGTTCCCCTCCCTCCAGGGCTGTGACGATTTTTGTGTGTGATCCTACGTGGGCTTTGAAATGGTTGTCAACAATCCTGGGCCAGAAGTGAACTCCTCCCCAGCCCTGTGATGTGCAGGCTGGTTTTTGAAGTGCGATGCTGCTTCAGCTGTTCCCAGGAAGTCTGCAGGGGAACTGTGTTTGTGCTAACGAGGTAAAGTCCCTGCCTGTTTCTGGAGGGGATCTACTCAATGGGCCCTTTGATGTCATCTCAGTTTTTGGACTTACATCAAGTAAGTCTAAAAAAGAAAAGAAATGTTTTGGCTTAGCCTAGAACGTTTGCACCTGAGCAAGATGACCTGTGGGCTCTCCTGGTGTCTAAGAAGGAAACCCACAGCCACCGGTAGAGCTGTGGCCTGGAACAGGGAGATGGAGGCTTCTGGTCCCAAAAGCTGTCCACGCAGACAAACTGGTTGCCAGGGTTGTCTCAAGCTCTCACCGTGGGAGAGTTGCCACATGTAAAATGTCTCCTCAAGGCAGTCCTCAAACTGTCACCACGTGCTGTTCAGGATGTTGCTGGTGGTTAATCTCACACCACCCTAAATGCAGAGAAAACCAGCTCCCTGGGATGTTCCCTGGTGTATTGTGTAGTTCAGTCCATGTGTGCCGAGCTGAACAGCATCTCCCATCTCCCTGTGTCTCTAGAGCCTGAGAAATCCTACACGGTTGGAATGACTGTCCCCAAATGTCCCCGTATTTCATGCGTTGTCTTCAGTTCAGACTTCATGGTGCTGCCACAGGGCTTGTATTTAATCATCTTCTGGCCTGGCTGCCCAAGCCCAACGCTCTCCAACAGGTCACGCATCCTGATCTTCAACTGTAGCTTGTTGTTATCATTTTCTTTTTCTTTTCTTTTTTTTTCTGTATGAGATGTCCGGACAAAGCTTGGCACATCGCAGTGGTTAGCGGTGTCCGCTGTTGTCCTCAGTGACCTCTGCAGCCCAGATAGCCTTTGCCTTTTTGTGTCCTTCTGGGAATGATCCTGGGCTGGTCTGAGGTTTTGGTCCCTTAGTCCCAGGCTCGAAGAGGAGAGGTTTATGGCAGCCTGGAGCAGGGAGACTCCTTCCCTCCAGCACAGTGTAGTTGTTGTGTGGAGACGTGGGCACGCAGCTCCATCACTGCCCTGATGTGCCAGAACCCTAATAATTAGCAACCAGTCAACTGGACAGGGATCTTCTGTTGAGGACGGTGAGAAGAGGGATGTGGTCAGAGGCGAGGGACCAGCCGGGCATGGCACTGCACAGCCACACCAGCCAGGTCAATAAGCTCAAGCCCAGAGCCCTCAGCCCCTGGGGTTAAGGTATGACACCTTCTGCCACCGTGGGCTTTTTCTGGGTTTTCTCAGCAGCAGTCCCTCTGTAGGTGTCCTCTTGTCCTTCTTTTCTTTTCCCTTTCTCTGCTTTCTTGAGATGCGACTTCACTTACTCCTTTTTGTTGCCAAAAGACGTTTGAAATACACTTTCTGCTCTTAATAGTTTCAGAGACTGACTGCCCTGACAGCCAAAGCCTTGGGGAGCTTGGGGGACAGGCGATGGGGCTGCAAGGGGATGGGCACGCTGTTCCAGAACTGGCAGGAGAGAGTTTTAAGAAACGGAGAGTACGGGGAGCTCCTCTCATCTGGCTCGAAGCTGCTGCTCACAACGCAGTCGGCATTTTGTTTCAGAGGCCACAAGCGAATGAGTTAATGATGATCCCAGATGGCTTCAGCGTTTGCCTCTTGCCACCCCTTCCTGTTCCCCCAGGATCTCAGATGGTGGCGGGAGATGAAGTAAAATTCTAGAGTTTATTGTAAAGTTCATCTCTCCCCCCTAAATCATGCTGGAACTTGTGCGTGCTGTGTTGGCAGCTTCAAGGGGATGCTACCTGGTAATTAATTAGTTGTCAAGAGACAGCCCAGAGGTTCCAAGTCTTTATATTCTTGCTAATAGAAATTGCTCTGATTACATTTTCCCCCTTGGCTGGAGGGCTGAGGAGCGCAGAGCAGGAGCGATGGTCCATGGGCAGCTGGAACACGCCTGCCTGTCCTTTGTTGGGACTCCTCTGGGCATGCTGGCACACGCTTCCCCGAACACAGACCCCAAGGGAGCCGGGTCCTGAGCCCTATCTTTGCCAACCAGTTCTGCTCATTTTTCATCACACACTTCCCCTGCCCTTGCAGGTGAGTCCTGCGGTGATTTCCCTTCGCCATCTCCTTGGGGTCTTCTCTTGGCATCCTCATTTCCATTGAACCTTCCCCTGCAAACCCTTCCCCAACCTGGACAGAGATGTTTTGTGTGTTTTCTTCACAGAGCCCTTTTTTTTTTTTTTCTGGGCTAAACTTAGAGAAATACTCAGTGTCTGGAGAGATTCCTGGTGTTTCTCTGAACCTCACTTCTCTTCCTCTTTATTTCGGTGCTTCTGCAGTCAGTTGTGAGCAGATGTAGGTTTCTTCTTGCAGAGAGGAATGTGGCTGGGAGCTATGTGAGAGGGGCCTGGATTTTGGGGTCCTCTCTCAGCCAAGCAAGGCACTATAGACACACCACTGGTCTGGAACTGGGTTATCCAATGGTTTGTTAAAGGACCATTTACATTTTTATGTACTATTTTATGCTTTTCCCATCTTTTTGCAGAGATTCTCTACTAAAAACTGGATTCCCCGAGCAGTTGTAGCAAGAGGATGAGGGGTAATGGTTTTAAACTGAAAGAGGGTAGATTTAGATTAGATTTTAGGAAGAAATTCTTTACCGTGAGGGTGATGAGACACTGGCCCAGGTTGCCCAGAGAAGCTGTGGATGCCTCATCCCTGGAGGGGTTCAAGACCAGGCTGGATGGGGCTTGGAGCAACCTGGTCTGGTGGGAGGTGTCCCTTCCCAGGGCAGGGGGTGGGACTGGATGATCTTTAAGGTCCCTTCCAACCCAAACCATTCTACAATTCTGTGATTCTATGTCACTTTCCTCCTCCCTCTGGGTCAGGACAGGGTCCTTTTCTGTTGCGCCCATCAGCAATGTACGGAAAACCAAACCTTCCCATGGCTCCAGGAAGCACTTGTCTGGGAAGGAGCTGCTGGGCTTGCCGAGTGGCACTCTGGATACCTGCCAGAGGTGGCAGTGACCAGCCAGCCATAGTGACCCAGCTCAGCTGGTGTGAGCGGATCTCTCCACTGATGCAGAATGGTCCATCTCAGCACAGCATGGAGCTTGCTTTTTCCCCTTGTGTCTGGGAGAGACTCCAGCTTTCTGCTCCTCCCGAGCACCCCGGGGTGGGCAGATGCAGCAGGGCTGGGAACCAGGGGTGCTCCAGGAGCAGGAAGAACTATGGGCAGCAAGGAGGAAGGGGGGGGTGTTGGCTGTGCTGGGGGAGAAGCAGCCCAGCTCTTGGGAGAAGAACCCAGTCCGTGGGTAGGGATGCTCCAGCTCTTTGAAGCCCATCTCTGCTACTTTAGGGAGCAGCTCTGCCCTGGCTGATCCCAGGAAGCGTCCCTCTGGATGCTGTAAATAAGTGGAGCTGCTCTGCCGGATGCTCTCACGCCTGCTGGTGCCGTGCCTTCCCTTCCCACCCCCGGGGAGCCGGGCTCCGACCCACCTGATATGGCCTCTTCAGACATATGGTGCCTTCTCTTTGTGTTTAGTTAAGTGTGGGAGGACTCGATGCTATAACTCCTGTAGCTTTTAAGCTATTGTTACTGCTGATACGGGCCTGCAAGCAGACGTGGCAATTTTACAAGCGTGGCCCCATCCCTAACAAAGGCAATTAGGATGCTATTCTGTTGTAGCTGGGGGGAGAGAGATTTCTAGTGTCTGGAAGGAGCAGTCTGGAAAGGGCATAATCTAATGCAGAAGATGAAGACAAAGGCATTTTGGCGGCAGGATGTGGGGAAAATGGGGGCATGGCAAGCTCAGAGGGCAGATGTGCAGTGAGAGAGTGGGGATACAGGAACCCAGCAGCTCAGGGTGGAAGGCAGGAGCAAGCAGGAGAGCGGCAGAGATGCGGTGCCCTTGGCAGGTACAGGGAGATGTACGGGCTGGGGTGAAGGTGAAGAGCGGGGTGCGTCGTGCTTGGGCAGGAGATGGTTGTTCTGGGTGAGAAGGAGAAAGATTCAGGCTGCGGGGTGGGAAAAAAAAAATCCCAAGACGTGGTAACCACTGGAGTGTGATCCTGCAGAGCAGCAGGCAAAGGAAATGGAGGTGACAGTTGGGCCAGGAGTGGCACAGGGCTGTCAAGTGATCGTGAAGCTGCGGAGGTGGCGCAGAAGAGCTCGAGGGAGCTGGAGAGGGTGGCGAGAGCCACCACTGCCATGTGGTTTGGTGCGATTCACCCCGGGCAAGTCATGAGGCTGTTTCCAGTCACAGGGCTCGAGCTGCGTTTCGTGCTGCTGGCTCCTTCCTCGCTTGGCTTTTCCAGCATCTGATCTGAGTGTTTGTTTGCTTGCAATGATTTCAGTTGTTTTCTATTTTAGCTCCTGACCCCGCGTGCCTGGGCTGGGGCAGGCAGGCACCGTTTGAAAGCCGCCACTTGGCGGCAACAACTGTTCGAGCCGTGGAGCAGCACCCATCTAACCCCTCTTTTCACACACTCGGGAGCTTCCCAAACATTAACCTTTGGATTAAAATTTTCCATGCTTGGTCTCTCCCCAGATGTGATGTCTGAGCTTTGGGTTTGGGTTCATGTTTTTCGTGTTTGCTGGATTTGTGTTATGGGAGAATGAAAGAAATACTTTTCCCATTTAAAAAAAAATAATAATAATTATAGTCTCCAATTTTTTTTTTTTATTATTTTTTTTTTTGTTGTTCGGGGATTCACCAAAAATGGTCGAAGTTTGAAGCTGAAAACAATGAGGTTGGCTGCAGCAGGCACTTGGGGAAGCACCGCAGCTCCAGGTGTGCAGCGCGGCGGGTATCCCCGGCACAGCCCACTCCAGGTACATCCAAGCTCTGCCGACAGAGCCAGGAGAACCTTGGTGTGAGTCAGGGCTGAGTAACTCCAGATTTGGAGGAGTGTAGCTGGGTTGGTTTGGGGGTTTTTTTTTTGTTTGTTTTTTAGCAAAAGAAAAAAGAAGAAGAAAAAAAAGTTGTTTTTCAGGCTCCACATGCAGGATCACGATGCGCCGGGGACGTGTGGGCTCCCGGGCTGCGGTGAGTCAGGCGCAGGGCTTGCCGTGCTGTTTTCGATCCTCTGCTCCACGTCGCAGGTCATGGCAGCGTGGGGAGATGACGAGCTCTAGACCCAGCATTGTGGTTCCCCCAGGGTGAGGACATTGTGGCACCGATCCTGCCTCGAGGTCCCCGTGCAGCGCGCCTGTCGCTCCCCTCGTTTCTTCTGCGTTTTCTTTTTGGGAGGAGCTCTGCCCCGTTTCACGTGGCGTTGACCGGTGGCTGCACCTTGTCTTGAAGCCAAACGCTCAGGTCCCACTCTTGACACCTCCTCGTGAACTTTGGGGCCACCTTGGACAGGCTCGAACGCTCGCATTTCCCTACACTGATGGTTATTGTTATTGTTTTGGGGTTTTTTTGCTGGCTCCAGCACCCCTCCTCTCTGCTCCGAGTCTACTCTCTGCTCATCGGGTGGGGACCTGTGCTGCTCACACCAGCACTTGTAATGTCTGGCCTGCAGCTCCGCCAGAGGCCAAAATTGGCTCTCGGTGCGTGGTTGGATCGCAAGGACAGTGTTAGATGGAGGGTGGAGTGAGTGAATACCCCTCTCTTCCTACTGTGCTTTCAGGAAATGTCTCTAATGCAGCTGTAAGTGTGAATGAAGTCAAAAGGATGGATCGGTGCCCCCGCTCCAGCCCACCCCACTTGTCAGGACCCATCCAGAGTCCCCACCCTATTGTTCTGGTTCAGCTCCTCCGTTTCGGGGCAGGGGCCCTGCTCTGCGCTCAGCATCCCGCTCCCGGGAGGAGGAGCTCTGCAGAAAACAAAGAGGCAGCGAATAGTTTTTCTCTCCCTGACTAGCCACTCTTCCAATTCCTCCTTCCCTTCCATTCCCTTCCCTTCCCTAGGTGTGTTTGCAGCTCACAGCCCGGCTGGAGGCAAGCGCCTGCAAGACTCAGGCCATTAATCATCTGCCAAAAGAGCTGAGTATTGGGTATAAGAAGCAGAGCTGTGCTCGCTGCTGCCTTAGAGGCAGAGCAGGATCCGTGCTGGCTGGAGCTCACACCCAGAGCATAGTTACCTCTCTGGTAGGCTGATGGAGCGAGTCGCACTCGGAGCAGCCCCTCCTCGAAGAGGACATGGGCTCTCAGGCACAAGAACGTCATCGGGAGTCCCCTAAGTGGCAGCATTTCTCTGTAAAGCAAAAATACAGCATTTGTCCCTCCCTGAAGTGGCTGCTGGAAGTGGTGTGAGCTGCTTCCCGCCCTGCCCTGAGCTGCCGGGAGCGCACTGCCAGTGTGGTTCTTGCGGCTGGTGGAAATGCCAGTGTTGCTAATATCTCTGGGGCTGTGGTGTCGCAGCCGACAGAGCTGTGGTGGCATTTTTCTGGTGTTACCACATTGCCTTCTCTATCCCCACCCTCTGTTTTCAGGGGAATTTAGCGTCGGCCCTGACAGAGGAGCTGACGGTTGAAGGGGCTCCTCCCTTGAACGCAGCAGACCTGGCCCCGCTCGCTGCCCTTTCACGTGGGCTTTGCCTGCCTGTTAGTTCAAACCAGAGCTGCTTGTCTTAATTTCCAAAGTCGAGGGGAGCCAGAGTGGCCCCAAGCTCCCCGGACGCTGGCAAGGCGTGCGGAGCAGCACCGGGGCAGCTCAGCGCTGACGTTGCTCAGTCTGGCTTCTGGTTTGCGGAGCGGAGGTTTCTCATCGCATTGCTCTGACTCAGGTATCTGTTTCCTCTGATGTGGGCAGCCATCGCTGCAGCTTTTCCCCCTGGCACGCAATTGCTCTGCAGTTCCCAAGGGATGGTGGGACCCACGGGAGGGCTGCCACGAGGGCCGCCACGACCAGCCGGTGGCTCGGGTCCCTAGGGTGGTAAAAGCAGCACCTACCACACCGCTACGTGTTAGAAAATTCCCCAAAAAATCAGTGGGGCGAGCGTCCAATTTGTGTCCTGGACTGAAAAACCTGAAGGAAATGAAACACACACAACCTGACTCGAGCCGACGTGCGTGCACGAACTCGGATTTCGGGCTGCTGCCCCCCTCTGTAACTCTCCCACCTGGCTGGGTGTCAGCTCAGGGACCTTCAGCTCCCTGCTCCCCACCCAGCTCCGTGCAGTGGCAATGCCGAATTCCCTTGGCGTGGAGTGTTTAGGAGGGACCTTTTTTTGGTGTTTATTTGATTGCGTTTTCCCGGCTGAATGGCCTTCCCTGAATTCGGTACCATTCTGCCACCAAGACTAACCACTCTAACCAGTTTCCCTCGAGTGGGGTCCCAGTTGAGCAGGTCTGAAAATTGCTTGTGTTTGGGGAAGTGAAAACACCCGTGGGGAGGTTGCGAGCAGCAGCCAGGTGGGAGCCGTGCTGCTTGAGGGGAGTTTTAGCTGTTCTCATTAAAGCAGTCTTCCGTAGACTCAGAAATCCCAAGTTTCCTCAAAGAAGTGGAGAAAATTCCACAGACTTTCATCCGAGTTCAAATATCCACCAGGGCAAGGAGCTGTGGAAGTTAAGAGCGGGGTCTCAGATGACATTCTTTGAAAAGCAAGCTTAATAGGGTGCAAGGATGAAATGCTGTGCCCTCTGCAAGGGCTTGGCCAACATCTGCACCTCTCCTTTCCTTGTGCTGGGTACGGACAGAGAGGAGGAATTGCGGGGTCTGCCTGAGGAGCCCCTCCACTTTCGAAGCCTCTGGCACCTCTGCGAGATGTTTAAATGACAGACAGACATACAGGGATCTGTAAATACTCACTTGGTGCCAACTAAACCGCAAAGAAGATACAGCATTTGTGGTCCAAGGAAGTTTAAATATTTGTGGTCAAACTTAAAATTCGACATAAAACTCTCATCTGCGATGGAAGGCGTCCAGGAACTGCATGGAGAACGTATAAGCTGTGTTAAACTCACAGAAATGGCTTCCCGACCGGCTCTGCCAGGACCAGGCGGAACATTCCAGCTCTTACCTCTCCTCTCCCTCCCGCTGCCGAGGTCAGAATTCAGGTTTGCGAGGGACGAAGCGGCCAGTTAACACCTCCAGGGGTGGAAGTCCACTCTGCCACGGGTGTTACCAGCTAAGACGGTGCTTTCCTCACTGCCTGTGGCAGAGGTGATGCTGAAAGGGTGACGGGTGGATGGGGCAGGCAGTGCTGGTGGATGCTGTAAGGGCGAGCTCCGTTTTGCTCATTGTGTTTGATATTTTTGCAGGGGAGATCTTCATCCCCTCTCCTGTGTTGTAACTCTTTTTCCTTCCACCCCCCAACTTCCCACCATCTCAGCTTTGCGCTGCCCCAGGCCACTGGTGTTTTGTCCCGTGGGGACAGGAATCGTGGAGTTACTCCGTGGGTCAAGTCAAATCATGGGGCAGTTGTCACCCTGGGGAAGTCCTTGCCAAAAAGCTCGTGCAGCCGGTGGGAGCTTTGTCTGCTGGGAGAGCACCTGGGCCAAGGGTGAGCGTAGGGTCCGAGGGGGCTGAGCTGAACCTCCCCGTAGCCTCGGTGTGCTGGGGACAGGCACAGATTCGGCAGGAGTCACACATCTTTAGGGATTCCTCAATTCCTGACAAGGCCAGCTCCTTCCTGACACTGCTCAGGAGGCACTTAGTGAAGCGGGGAGGTTGCCAGATTAACAGCAGCATTTTCCCCACAGTGTGGGCAGCCTGGACTTGGCTCCTGCCTTTTTTTCTTTTCTTTCTTTTTTTTAAATTTTTATTATTTTCCACCTACCCTGCAAAAATAAGGGCTCTGACTGTTGCAAGAGCACATTGGGATTCGCAGCCGAGATGTTGGATTGAACATTCATCAGCCGCATTTCCCAAATTCCAGGAGAGACAGATCCTAACCCTGGCACAGGAACAGCTTCTCCGGTCACCAGCGCAGTGTGGCCCCCACGGGCAGATGTTCCTGAGAAAAGCCAGGGATGGAGAGGTGCGGGGATGGACCGGCCTCGTCCCCAGCGCCAGTGTCCCCAGAGCGGTGGCCTCAGAGGAAGGGCAGCGTGTGTCTGCCGAGAGCGGAGCGGTCCCCTTTCCCTTACTAAGCAATCCTCCCTTCCTCCACCAAAGAGCCTGCTAACCACTTTCTTATCTTCCTTAACTCTGCAAAACAATCTCTGGCAAGGCAGGCATCCTCCGAAATGGCAAAGGAAATAAATTCCCCCAGTCCCTGAAAAGGAAAATGCTGGAGGCTCTTGCAGCAGGGAGAAGAGCCCGTACCCTGTGAAAGCTGACGGTGGTGCCATATTGGCTTCACGGATCTTGCTTTTCTCCTTCCCCAGCCTGGGACCACGGTTTGGGGCTGGCTTTCAGGGAAGTGTCTTCCCTGGTTAGTGCTGCAGTAGCATCTGCAAGGGAGGAGCAGAACAGGCTCCCTCAGACTTGGCTTTACTTTAGGGCTTGAATTTTTTCTCTCTTTTTTTTTTTTTCTTCCCCGTGGGACATTTGGGGATGTGCTGGGAGCTGGGGTGGGGAGAGAGGAGGGCATCGAGAGGGAGATAACAGGGAGCCCCTGGCTGTGATTCTCTGCTTCTCCCAGAGTCGTCTGCCTCTTTCACAGGCCCCTTTCAAAGCTCTGATTTTTTAGCTCCGTGTTCTCCCTACAAAAAAAAAAAAAAATAAGAAATTGAAACGTGTGGTGCTGTGCTCAAGGCTTCACCTCAGAGAGCAGAAATACCCCAGGTTATTTCACAGCTGTGGGGATCAGTTTGCCCCGTGCTGGGGCATGTGGCCGCAGGGACTGGAAGGAAATGCTTTCTCCGATGGAAATTCCAGCAGCATCTTACTGGAGGCAAAGTTTTGCAATGTGGGGAAGCCCATAGCCCTTCGCTGAGCTGTTGGCAGCGTTGCCTGAGGAGACAATGAGAACCAGCCAGGAGCCACGCTCACAAACCAGATGAAACATCTCCCTCGTTCTGTGGAGGCTTCTTGGACCCTGTTGTCTTCTGGGATTTCTCACCCAGGCTAAAGTCATGCTTTTCTTTCATTTTGCTGCTGAATGGGCTGTTGGGGGTGAAATTAAACAAGCTGACCACCCGCCTCCTGCCTACAAGGTGTTGGAGGCAGTTGCTCCCTACTGCAAACGCTGCTGCTCGCTGGAGCAATGAACCAACAAAAAAGGTTCTTCAGCACATTTAACATCAGGGCAAGTCTTTCCAAGCATCAGCAAATGCCAAAAGCTTGGTTTGGAAACCACCAGGAACTTTCCTCTCTGGGTTGTGTAGCTCCTCACACTTCAGAGGAGCAGTTGGTCTTCAGATGGCTGTTCCAGCCAGACCTCTGGGTTGTCCTGGGCACAGGAGCTCAAGAGGGATCTGGAGGATGGCTTTCCATCCCGAGTATCTGCTTCAGGTGACTTTGGTGCTGACTCTTCCAGAACCTCAAAAGCTTCCAGCAGCACCCTCAGATGTATCTTGGGGTGGGCAAACAGCTTTCCTATGATAAGCCGTCACCGAGGAAGAGTTGAGAGGAAGTGGCTGCACTGAAGGTCTGGAGGAACTGTGAGATGATTTGTAGGGCAGTGCCACAGCACAGAGGGTTTGAGGGATGTAGGCTGGGACCTGTGACAGCGTGGCGTGTCCATACGGAGTTTTAAGTGTCTTCTGACCTAGACCAGTAAAAATTCAGTCTGTATTCCTGCCCCACAGCCACTAGGTGCCAGTCAGGGAGAGTGAACTGGACCCTGGCAGACAGACAGCTCTGGGGAGGGCTGCTCCCTCACTGTGCTGGTCTGGGGATCCCCTCCTCTGGGGAGGGCTTGCTGAGGGCAGGCTCCAAGCCCCAGAATTACTCACAGCTTCCCCCCGCGTTGCTGGGTCCTACCATCATGTCCTACAGCTGCCAGCGGTGACAGGTACCAGGACCTTCATGGTAGGAATCTGTGCAGGCTACTTGGGGCTTCTTCTCATCTCCGACACCAAAAACGGGATGACTCAGCTCAGATTTATCACTTTGCACCTTTATCTCCTCCATGTGTCTTCTCTGTATGACTGCGTGGGATGCGCAGGGCTGGTCTGAGCCCAGCAAACCCTAGCGATGGTGGGCACTCAGCTCCCTTTCCATGCTGCTTTCCAGTTTTAAAGTCCAATCGTAGCTGAGCTACGTGGCCGGGGCTGGAAAGATGGAGGCGTTTGCCAGGTCAAGAGCACATCTGCTCTGATGACTCGCCTGAGACCGTGTGCCCCAGTGCAGAGGCTGGAGCCACGTCTCTGCAAGGCTCGGGGTGTTGGGAGAGGAGTTTGGGTAAGCCATGGCCTACGCTTTCTGTTTAGGGAGCCCCTAAAGAAAGTGGTTCTCCAGCAGCAGCAATGGGGAAGAGCAACCAGAGGGGTTCTTCTGAGCAACTCTGTCTTCCCTGGGAATGTTTTGGTGCACTTGGATGCTGTGATGGAACATCCAATATAGATGTCGTGGATCATTTCACCACGTGTGCTCTCTGGTTGGTGCCAGGCTCTCCCTGTGCTGGCAGTGGATTCAGCAGAGCCATGACACCAGAGGGATGTCGGGGCCAGGGGTGCCTCGGTTTGGGCCCCATTGCAACCGTGGTTGCTCTCTCGGGTCACACACAGAGGTGCAGGCATGTGGGAGCCACATCCACCGAGCCTGCTTGTGGCATCAGTCAAAATCAGAAGTTTCTCTGTGAGAAGCTGTGGCTGAAGTCAGCCCTCAGCTGCAGAAACCGGAGCTGTGATCCAGCTGCAAGCGCCGCTGCCCAGCCGTGACAGACGCTTTGGTCCTCCCAACCCAGGTGGCCAAACACTACATTTGGGACCGGGGCAGGGAGAGGGGCTCCTTGGGCCACATCTTGGCCTGGGGAACGAGCCCGGAGAAGATGGTTGTGGTGATAAGTCCAGGGCTAAACCCAGCCCAGCTTTTCTGCGAGCCTGCGAGATGAAAACCCAGAAGGGCTGAGAGCAAACCGGGTGCTTCCCTCCCCGTTCCTCCTCCAGGCTGGCTCCCAGGGGACAGGAGGAGGCAGCACAGGGCACCGGGAGGCATTTAAGCCGTGCCTTGCTTGGATGTTTGAGCAGGGTCAGTGGAAATGTTTGAGCTGGGCCGTGTAGACGCTGCGTGGTTTAGATTGTTTGGGGCTCGCTTGGTTTCAGCATCGTTCAGCTACTTCAGCTAAGCCGTGTTTAAACCGATGTGGCAGAAAGTGTGTTATCCCCACGCTGGATCGCGCTGGAGCTTGGCTCTGAGTCCCGCTCCTATCCCGTTCCCATCTCCGAATCTGGGATGGGATCTCTCCGTGCTATGACTCAAACTTCTCATGTCCTTTTCCCCTTCTGAATCCAGCTGTCAGGATGTGTCTCCCCCTCGCACACAGGAATGCGGAGCCGGCAATGGCAGCCCGTCCTCCAAGCAAACCCTTCTCCAAAGCCGCTGCCTCCCATTTGCTCGAGGAGTCGAACGTTTTGCCGAGAGAAAAGTTGTTGGGGTTCCTTCACACGCTGCCAGCAGCAGGGTGGCATTGCCAGAGGGGGCTGCAGATGTGGGGCAGCCCTCTCCAGACCAAGTTTCCCCCCCTATCCCCCCTGCCCCGACCCTGGGATGTGGCAGGTCCCCCCCCTGGCCGAGCAGGGCTCCCCTGGCCAGCTGGCTTGGCTGCTGGAGGCTCTTTGGACTAGCTGAAGGAGTCTGCATTCCTGCCTCCCAGTTATTTGCTCTTTAGGACGCTGCGTAAAATTAACAAGTTGTAAAAGTTGATTGAAGGCGGCGGTGGGTGTGACAGCGATTTACTCAGCTGCGGGAGAGCCGTGTGCGGAGCAGCGGGGCTGGCGTGGGGGGCAGAGGAGCTGCCCCCCCCAACTCCAGGCATGTCTCTGACCCATAGCGAGACGGTGGCTGGTTTCTGGTGGTGTCACCCCGCCATCACCAGGTGCATGTGTCCTCCCCAAACACACAGCTGAGTCCCTTCCCTCCCCGCTAAATCTCCTGGAGGACACGTGCTGGCATCGGGGCTGCACAGCCCTTGGGGAAGCTTTTCTCTTCAGCTCGTTCTGTCTTGGGGTGGGGGGGAAATAGAGCCAAGGCTATCGAGGGAATCAGCTTCCTTAGATCTGGGGACTCCTCATCACCCCTCGTTAGACCTGGGAACCCTGCTGGCCGCTGGCAGGAGGTGACACAGGCAGGGTCCTGGTGACACTGGTGCTGCAAAGTGGCTTTGGAAATACAACAGCTGGTACAGTTAATGCGGGTCCGGTGGGTCTCTACAGGCAGTTAGTGTGTGTTAATGTGTGTCCTGCTGTGTCTTACTCAATGATTAGTATGATAATGTATGACCCATGAATTGGCGGGTGGAACGCTAATGAGCCCTGTCAGCGTGCCCCAGCAGCCACCAGCCCAACGGTGGGTGGCTTGTGCTGGGAGCTGGTGGTTAGCCTGTCCTGATGTCGCCGGAGATTAGAAACCTCTCATCTCTGGGCCTGAAGAAATCAGGCTGGCGATCGGGGCTGCTCTGCTGCAGCCAAAGCCATCTCCGCCCCACGCCTGGTCCCCGGCCACGTGTCCCTGAGAAGTACCGCGGTGGTGAGGGGCTCGGCCATGCCTCGGTGGCTCGCGCCTCTGGGGAACTGAGCCCAGGTCACGGACGGGGGCACCAGACCACTTCAGCAATTCTCAGTTTCAGTTTTCCTTTGAGAGCGGCTGTGTGCGTGTCAGGCCTATTTTAATACCCAGCGATGACTTGAAGCCAGGCTTTCGGTTCCTGCTGTCTCACTGCACGGTCGGAGGGGGAAGGGCACACGGGGTGGGCTCTATTTCCCGGTGGGGTTGGGGTTGTCTGCTGCCACATCACCAAACACATCGCCACGCTGTCATTTGGTACTTGACCATTCCTTTGAGAAGGGTGAGAACGGCTTCCGATGTCCTCGCCACATTCTGCTCCGGCGGTGAGGAATTGCCACGTGAGCCAGCGGAGCATCTTCGTGGCCTTCCCCGTCACCCCGGGCATCCCAGTGCTGCCACGGGCACTCACGTTTCCACTCCGAAACAGGAAGTTTCTGGCAAAAGTGGGTTGCTCTGTGGCACGCAAGGTTCAAGAGAGACCTGGGTGCCAGTCACAGGTCACTTCTTTCCCAGCATCTCGGAGGCTGGGCTGTCCCACGGTGGGGCCAGCCTGGCTGCCAGCAGCCCCAGGCTCTGCCGTGTCCTCCTTGAGCAGGGCTGCACGTGACGGGGACGCGCCGAGCATTTGCTCCTTCCCTGTTTTTCATTCATGTGGGCTGGAAAAATGTGTTCATGAGATGAGTTGCTGTGGCATTATGTCATGGGCCTTCAGTTGGGCTCTTTTCTCCCCAGCAGATGAGCTGAATTTAAGCATCGGGCTGTGCTGGTTTGGCAGGAAATCTGGTGTTTCCTACTTGATTCTTCGTCAGGGGAGGAAGGAGCGATCCCACCTGCCCTTGTCCCTAGCCCCAGCTGTGGCTGAAGGGACCTCTTCTGCAATATGCCTGATCATTCCCAATCCAGAAGGTTCTGACAGCGAGATTTAAGCTTTGCTGTTGCAGAGGTGGCTGCGTTGCAGCTGTGTCAGCGCCCAGCTCTTCAGGCATACATGAAAAGAAAACCTCATGGGTCGTAAACTAGATGCAATGGCTTTTATTTTGAGAGGTGTCTTGGGAAATCCCTCCGATTTCAGGTGTCAAGATGGGGTGCCGTGACATCTCCTGTGTCCCCTTCCCCGATGCTGCTGCTGTTGGCCACATCCTGGCATCCCACAGCACATGGCTGCTGGCAGTGGGACTCAAGCGCTGCCGTGGAGACATGGTGGTGGGTGCTTCTCTCGCCCAGCAGCCTGGGCACAAGGCAACTGCAGATACTGGCTGTGGAAAATCCCTGGGCTGAAGTCACCCCGTGTGAATCAGGCTGGGTCTCCGCACTGTTTGCCCGTTGAGCTGGGGATGAAGCAGGCAGTGAGGTTTCCACCACTTCCCCTAAGGCCACTGCAGCCGGAGCACTCAGGGGCGATGTTTCCCATGACAGCCATTCCCACTTTGCTCTTGTTCCCTTTCCTTCTGACTTTTCCCTGCACAGAATCGTTCCTAAAGGAGAGCCAGGAGGGTGGAAATGTTCCTGCAGTGACACTTGCTGGGATTGCTCCTGGCTGATTGTCCCAAGCAGCAAAGGGCTGTCCCAGGAAAGAGGGTTCCCAGCAGCCCAACCTGCTCCCAGGGCTGCTGAGCCTGTGTCACATTGTCCTTTGCTCACCTCTGTCCCAGAGGACACGTTTTTTAGGAGCAGAATCAGTGGTTATGGGTCCCTTGCTGCCTGAAATACTACATTCTTGCGATCACCCTGCTCACACCATCTCTCCACAGCAGCCACTGCCTGCCAAGGGGAGGAAGGTGCTCCTCCTCCCCCTCTGCCTGTCGCTGCAGGTACAGGGGGATACGGGGTGGCAAGGCAGGGGCAGCTTCAAAGGGAGGTGGCCCCGGCTACTGGTACATGAGGGTGCCTTGCTCAGGCAGTAGCCAGGGTGGGAGGTTGGAGGTCAGAGGAGGGTCAGGTTTTTTGACACGCACTACAGCAACACGGTGGTTAAAATTAGCCCGCAGAGAGGAAACTGGCAACGTTGTGGAAGAGCAGAAGTTTCCTCTCACGGCAGCCTGGTGCAGTGGGGCCGCTGCCAGCCCTCCCCTCCCCTCACCACGGCATGGCCCTGTCCAGGCCACGCACCGGCGGCGCAGCACGGCGAGGAGCCGGTCTCCGCAGAGCTGGGGCGTGCGGCGTCGGTATGGCGTGGTGTGAGTGTGCAGGGACTGAGCAGGCAGCATTCCCCGGCTGTGAGGTCCCTGATTGAGTGGCCTTCATAGGTTCTGGCCTCCTCTCCCCAGCTTGGGGATCCCAGTCAGAGGGAACCCTTGTAGGATGGGGGTCTCAGGCTCTGTATGAGCAGAGCAAAACCAGGGTGGTTTGGGAGTGGAGGAGGAACTCGAGCATCAATGTGGTCTTTGTCTCCGTAGTGTGTAGCGCTTCTAGCCCCAATTTGTTTG
Organism: Nycticryphes semicollaris; assembly: GCA_013400055.1. NCBI lineage: Eukaryota > Metazoa > Chordata > Aves > Charadriiformes > Rostratulidae > Nycticryphes > Nycticryphes semicollaris. The sequence goes on along the minus strand of VXBJ01002755.1, from coordinate 30,459 downwards.
ACTTTCTCCCTATAAATATCCTGCTCCCCAGGACTGATGCTGGGCAGTGGAAACACCAGGGGAGAACGCTGCAGGTGCAGAGCCCCAGTGCAAGGGGACAAGGTCTGAGCTGACACCGGTCGTGGTGGAGGTGCTGGCAAAGGCTGTGCCACGCGGGACCAAAAAGCAGAGGCAGCGGGCTCCCAGGCTCTGGAAACTCCATTTGAGAGCCTCATAAATTGGATAATTAGCCAAGCTATTGAGTTTCCTTCTGGCCAGATCCATCCCAGCCTCCCTGGCGGGGCTTCCCAGTTGGTCCATGAGATGGGCCTGTGGGATGTGGTTGAGCTGGAGATGAGGAGGGGCTCAACTCGGCTCAAATGCCCCTACCTCCCCGCTCTCACACCTGCATCCGCCCCCTGCTTTTGGGGCGGATAACTTGGTGATGGAGCTGAAACGAAACAGTAAGGACAGGCCACATCATTCATCTTTCTCCCTTCAGCAGGACTTGCCCTCATTCGGTGGGGCTGGCTGACCTCCAGCAGCCCCACATCCCAGGGGTGTGCAGAGGGGACGGGGCAGAGGCCGTGGGTCGGCACCGGGCGTGCTCACTCCGCCTGCCATCTTTTTCCCTGGGGACAGCGGTCTGTGAGGCATGAACAAACCCCTCCCATCCCTGCTGAGAAGAAGAGGGGCACCCCGCACATCCCCGTGGTGCTCTGCAGTGCTGCCTATGTCCCACTGGGCCTTCTAGCCCCAAACATTTCCCCCTGGCTGTTGCTTGTCCACCTCTCTTTTGCACTGACTTTGTTTTCCTTTCCCTCTCCCCAACCCCCTCGTCCTCACCCCGTAGGTTATTGCAGCCGACTGCAAGAGGGTCACAGTTCTGAAGTATTTCCTGGAAGCCCTTTGTGGACAAGAAGAGCCTTTGCTGGCATTCAAGGGTGGAAAATATGTGTCAGTGGCACCCGTCCCAGACGCCATGGGAAAGGAAATGGGAAGCCAAGAGGGAAAACAACTGGAAGATCAGGTACCGTGCGGGAAGAGCGCGCCTCGGTGAAGGAAGAATCACCCCTGTGGGGCCCAGCCTCTGCCTGCCCTGCAGCTCCCGCTATTTATAGCCAGCATAGCTGTGTGTGCATTTTATGGGGGGAGGCAGAGGAGGAGGGGGGCAAATGGTGCACAGCCCCTGTCTCCCCCGAGTGTACTTCGCTCGTGCCCTTTCCTGCCAGTCCAGCCCAGCTCGCCTGCTTCTATCTCCCGCGCTGCTATGAGTTCCAGATGCTGCTTTTTCATACCCGAAGTGGGGCCAGGGGGTGGGGAGGGGGGGGTGGGAGAGCTTTAATAACGTGCAGCGCCAACGGCCCCGGGAGAGGAGGTGGGCGAGGGGGTGTCAGGGTTCAGCTTCAGGATCAAGTTTATAGCCGTGGAGCTCGTTGCGGCGGAGGCCTGAGCTCCAGCCTCCAGCACACGTACAGGAAGAGCTGACATTGGCGCCCCGTCCCTCCCCTGCCTCTCACATCCTGATGTGATTAAGGAATTCAACTCTTGTTTTTCTGCCCTTGCTTGTTCCTGTAGGCCTTGCTTCACTCCAGGCTCCATGTGTGTGTTTAAGGGCCCTGCCAGCCGCTCTGCAGGTTGACTCTTTTCTTCTGTTTAATCTTGCAGTTGGAAAGGCCAAAGAAACAGGAGAGAGGGGCAGAGGCGTCGGGAGCGGGGAGCTGGGTGGCCCGGCACTGCCCATGCTCTCTCCAGGTCCCTTCCCTGCACTGGAGCCAGGCACTGCAGAGCCAGAGAGGGTATCCCATATGCAGGAGACAGCACCCCACCTCTGCCAGCACTGGGTGGCCCATGGCACATGTCCCTGTGTGCCCCAGGGAGCTGACAGCTGGAGGAACCTGTAGCAAGAACGTTGTCTGCACCCTCCTTATCCCAGTAGCCGGCTCTGGCTGAACAGGGGACAGATTTTAGGTGATCTTTTTGCACTGAGGCTCAGAGCAAAACCTCGGCCAGCAAGAGATGTCTCTAAAAGGTGGGAGACCTGGACCCTTGTCCTCTTCCGGAGGAGGTGAAGCAGGTTTTCAAGCTGACACCACCAAAAGCATGTGATGTAGGGGCATCTTCAGGTTCTACCCAGTATCATGACAGGCACAGTCTCCTGGGCTCCAAAGAGCACTCCTGGGTTTTTTTTGGGTTGGTCCCTCCAATTTTTGCTATGAACAAACATGTTACGGAGCATAACTCCCTCCTGCCCCGTCCCCACGGTGTCTGCTGGGCTGTGGGAACCTCTGGTGAGCTCGTTGCGCAACCCTGGAGCTTCCTCCTTGGGCTCTGATCGCAAGGGAGCTTCTAGCTCGCCAGCGTGACCACTGCCAGCCTGGGCAAGCGGATCCCAACCTGCCGCAGCAGATCTGCATCTGACACATGCTTTTCCCCGAGGTTGACCCTCTGGCAGCATCCCCCCCATCCCCTGTGGTCCAGGCTGTCCCAGCAGAGGGAAGTGAGCCTGAGGGCTCCGTCTTCCTCCTTCCCATGGCTAAAAAGTCACAAGGAGAGAAAAGTACGTGGTTCTGTGGCCAGGCGGGTGTGCGGTCTGGGTGACATGATTGAGTACACAACTCTGCAGTGCTGGTGTTGTGCTAAATGAAGACTGCAACCTGCTGCCTGAGTCCCTCCTGCTGACACATGCCATGGCAGCCTTCACAGGGCAGGGAGTCTAGCAATGCTCTTCTTATCCCTCCAGGGCATCCTCTTGTGCAGAGTACATCCTCCACAGCCCTCACAGGGCTAAGAGTGGGTCTTTCTGCCTGGGTGCCACTTGGGAACTTGTCCTAGCCCTATCACAACCCTTGGCTTTTGGGCAGAGAAGGGGAGATTGGTAATGGCAGGACTTGGGATGGCCAGTGCTTGCTGCACTGGGGAACAAGAGGGTCTGGGCAACACAGTGAGACTCTCAGCAGCAGTGGCAGAGCTGGGCTCCTGGGCAGCATGTGTGTGCGGGCAGCTGCTGGTGGGACACATGTTGAGGAAGAGGGACTTGTGGTCTCACCTTTGGGCAGGAAGCCATTGGGGGGAGCAGCGAAGCAGGGTTGGGGAAACCGGGTTGTGGCTGATCCCCAGTTGGACGCCAGCTACCCCCTCCTGCCCTCCTGTGTCCTGGAAATTTGAACGTGGTCTTCACCTGGAGTAGGAACAGCATGGCTCATTCTGGGGTCTCCAGTTCAGGTCTTCAGACCTCCTGTGGAGACAGCCACAAGGGTCTCTAGGAGAGGGTGAAGATGCAGCATGGTCCAGAAGTGCCTGAGTGGGCAGGGACCCTTCAGTTCAGCAAAGACAAAGTTCCTGGCCAGCAGAAGCATGGCAAAGGCAGACTAGAAGTAGGATGCAAATGTTAACAGAGGAAATAATTAACCATTGAAATGGCTGACCTCAAGATGCAGTGGATTCTCCATCATATGGAGCTTTAAAATCAAGAGTGAGCATCTCCTCAAACATCTGTTCCAGGCCAGCTGGAAGTTTTGGGGTGGGTGCAGGAATCTCTCTGGCCTACTCAGAGATCAAAACAGAGGAGAATGGGCTCCTTGGGTTCATGGATCCCAGTTTCCTGTCAAGATGATCAGGTTAATGTGCCTGGCCTCGGATGAGGCAGCAGCGTTAGGGCAGGTGGGGGGAGAAAAAGTATTTGCTCCAAGGGATGTGCAGGCTTAACAGCCAGGCAAAGCAGAGAGACAGGGAAATACCATGGGTTTACAGAACTGAAGCCTATAAAACATGAGTGACTCACTCAAGGCTGTGGGAAGAGTTTTCCAAGATGAGGAAGAGGGTTTGATTTTAGAACAGAATTTTAAGCAGGGCTGTCCCTTCCCTGCCCCACTACCTCCTGTCTCACCTTGTCATTTCCTGGATGTTTACTATTGATTTATTTTGCTTGCTTGTTTTGGATGTTTAGAAATAGTCAGTTGCCCATCAGCAAGTGGTGTTGAACCTTGCCTGGCCAGGATTTGTCCGCTTGAAGGGGGAGAGCAGAACGAGCACAGTCCCTGCCACCAGCATCCCTTACAATGATTTCTCTCCTTTTTCTTTCACTTTCTGCATTTCCTGGAAGAAGGAGGATGATGTGAGGATTGAGGCGTTTGAAGATGATTCTGAGGCTGAAGGCAGCGGAGGAGAGATGGACATTAAGGAGCTCAGAGCCAAGAAGCAAGCCCTGGCCAGGAAAGTCGCTGAGCAGCAGCGTCGTCAAGACAAGATTCAGGTAGGACAGGCTGAGGAGCTGCTTTGCTGCTGTACATGGGCTGATCCTGCCTTACTGTCCCGATGGTGCACACCTATTTCCTTGCCACGCATCAGGACCGGTGGCCTCTCGAGTCGACCTGTAGCACCTCGAGCTTCCCGAATGCAGGTGCCCTGTGGTGCCTCTGTGATACCCAGGGGCCAGCTTAACTTTGCCTTTGGTTGGAAGAGCCAAATCGGTGTTGGTGTCCCCCACCCAGGGTAAGATCTGCCCTCCCAGGCCCTGAGATGAATGTTTTGGGGACTTCTGGGACCCTTGTGAAGCAAGACACAGCTTCTCCATAGAGCTGCCAGCAACCCAGGAGCCCTGAGAAGGGGATTGCTTTAACTAGTGGCTGTAAGACAGTGCCAAGCAGCGAGCTGTCCCCCAGCCTGGGGCAGAGGTTCCATAGCAGCAAGGTTAGGCAAGAAATCAGCTTTTCAGTGCAGCAGGGCACAGGCAGACAGGGGAGAGGGTGGGACGTGAACGGCAGAGTTCATGTGGGAGCCAACGGCAGGAAAAATAGCCTGTGAACGGCTGCTGCAGCCAGAGCGCTGCTTGCAGAGCGTTGCCATCGTTATGGGGACAAACAGACGGGATACAGGTGATCCTGGCCTGGCCCTGGCCTGATCCGAGCATGTTTCCCGGTGGGAGCTGGTGAAGTAAACTGGTTGGACTGGGAGCAGACGCCTGGCAGTGCACACTGTTGCTTTAAGAGCAATCTCACATGCATGGCTGTTGGCTGCCTCGCTGCTCACAACCCCTCTTCCTCCAGCCTCGAAGCCCAGATGAGGATTTCTCAGCAGAGGAAAAATTCTCCCTGGCTCCCCTCCCCCTCACCTCCGCCCTCTCTAATGCCCAGGGCCCTTCACTTCCATAATTCTTCATTTTCCAGCCTTGAACGTAAGCCAGACACATCTGTCTGGCCATATGCGTGAACTCTGCAGTGTGTGCCGAGGTGGTTGTAAAACAGGGCTGCTGAAGGCCCTACTGGGAGAGCGTGCACATGTGTACCCTCCGGCTACTGGCGCCGGGCCCAGAACCACTGCGCTTCGCTTTTCCAAACCCACCCCAACCTTTCAGATTTTTCTTTTTTTCTCTTTTTTTTTTTCCTTTCCTTTTTTTTTTTTCTTTTTATTTTTTCTTTTATTTTTTTTTTTCCTTTCCATTTGAATTCGGAGCAATTCATATCAAGGCGAAGGTAGAAGTTGCGCCGGGAGGGAGGGGCCGCCCCCGCAAAGCGAGTCCATTATTGTTGGCAGGTACCTGGGTCACATTTAATACGAGGAGGAAGAAAGCGGCAGCGAACGAGTGAGAGATTGGAGAGATGGGCTGTAAATTAAAGCGGCCTGAAGCCTTCCAGCCTCCCAGGGTTGTTAAGCGGGAGGTGTAAGTAAATTCCCCACTTCCCACTGCNCTGCGGGGAGAGTGGGGGCTGCCTGATGTTGTCAGGGGCTTTCTCCCCCCACCCCACCCCCCCGGCGTGCTCCTCCCTTCCTCCCCAGCCGTGCTGGGGCTGATGCTCGCAGGCGGAGAGAGGTCAAAATGAGGGTGTGGGCAGCTTCAGGGGCTGCACAGCTGAAGAGCCGAGGTGCAGTTGGAGTCCGAAGGCGCGGGGTGGAGGAGAAGTCCTTGGGGCTTCGGTAAAGTCATCCAGCCTGTAGCTGGCTGGGAACAGCCTGGAGCAGAACATGTGTGCGGGCCCCGGTCTTCTCCCTGCCCTGGTATTGACCACGCGGCTGGAGCCGGAGGAGCTTGGGTGGAAAGTGCTGCCTGGGGAGCACAGGTCAGAGCTAGCTCAGCATCCATCTCCTCCACTTTCCCTCTCTTGGCCTGAGGTCCTTGACCTTTCTGATCTCAAGAGATTTTGTGTTTCCTGGGACCTGGTGATCTTCTGTCTTCCCTGCTACAGCCCATTTTTCTTGTTTACTGCTCACCTTGGGAGTTCATACACTGGTTGCTCTGAGTCCCCCTCTCATTCTCCTGGGGACAAGCCACAGCTCTGTGTATTTATCCGAGTCCAGCAGATGTGGCTCCTGCCTCAGCTCCCCACGCACAGCTGTGCGGCTGTGCCAGGGTGGTGGGGACTCAGGTCCAGAGAGCCCAGGGGCTGTGGTTGCCTCCCATGGAGTCTGTGGCAATGTGTGCAGGTACCCAGGGTGTGGGGGAAAAGCCTTCATCTGTTGGCCATCCTTTTTCTTTCTGTGCCCAAGGATGAGTGTGATGTCCCGGCTTCACCTGGGACTTGCAGACTTGTGCTTCTGGCAGCTAAATTCGCTGCCTTCTCCCCAGAAGGTTTTCTTGCACTATCCCTGCCTTTGCCGTGCTCTCCATCACTTCCAGCCCCACTCTGCTGCTGATGGAGATCATCCACACAATGCTTGTCCCAAGCTCACTGCTGCTACTTGCCTGCCCCGCATCAGCATCCTCACTCCAGCTCCCAACCACAGCCAGCATTGAGGGGGACATTTGTACCTCGAGGGGGATTTGGGTTTCACTGCACCCCTTCAGTCCCTGCCCTGACTGGGTGGCTCAAGCTGCTTGTGGGAGTACGAGTCTGGGCAAGCGTAAATGGCAAACGAGGGTGGCTTTCAGCCAACACCAGCTGCAAAGGGAACAGGAGAGTTCAGCTCCGTTCCCCTCCATGAGCTTGGACCCCAAAACCATCACTCTGAGCGGGAGCAGATGGGTTAGGTCATAGTCTTTTATGTACCTGGGCAGCCCTTTGCTGCGTGGCCACAGGTTATGGGTTGGCTGCTGCACCCTGGCTTCTCTGCCAGCTTTCCTCTGCTCTTGCCACTTGCCCAGGCTGAGATGGAGCCATGTCACAGGCTGGTGGCAGCAGCGATGGGTCGAGGTGAGGTGAAAGACCAGTTGCGTACCTGGGCAATGCCCATATATTTGTAGGGGCACGAGGCTGAGAGGGCAGGTGGACAAGAGAAGGTGGCAGTGGCTCTGCCAGGGCAGGCAGCGTTCTCCCAGGGCAGGGCTACATCCCCAGCCAGGGCTCCCAGCTGCCCCCACTGCTTGGCCAGGGCCCTTGGTCCATGCTGTTCAGCGTCCCCTGTCCTTTGTGCCGCCGCTGTGCGCTGGGAGCGGTCGAGTTTCCTGACCGGTTGAAAACATCCCACCTGAAACATAACAGGCTCTTCCTCTGGATGCTGCTATTGTTTTGCTCAGCATTACAGAAGCAGCTTAACCGGGGCGGCCAATTATGACATGTCTTCCCAAAATAGCCCGCTCTCCTGTCCCTTCTGAGCCCACGGAACGGCCGCCCCCTTTAAGATGCAGCCGCTCCTTTGTGGCGGTAGAGCGTGAGTAAGTGGCTAAATATAGTAGCCGTGTCCCATTCACGCTCTCCTCGGCGCGCAGGAACAATGCCGGGGGTGCACACGCGCCGACACGCACCTGCCTGGGAGTGGGTGCCTGCTGGCTGCGGAAGACGCACACCCACCCACGGCGGCTCCGCCACGGCGGCGGCCCCGGTTTGCTACCAGGCACGGGGCACGTTTACACCCCGTGGAAGAGGCTGGAGACGAACCTTTGGGAGGAGGAAGCCCTCGAACGGAGACGGGAGAGAGGCATTGTTCTCGGCCCTGGAAAATCCAGTCGCCGATCCCCGCGGAGCACGCGGGGCTGGAAGGGGCAGCGGCGCCGGGTTTCCCCGCAGTTGGAGAGCTGGTTCGGGGCAGGAGAGGTGGTGGCAGGATGGTGACGGCCCATCCGTCCTGACAGAGCGGTGTGACCCTGTATGACCCATCCCGAAAAGCAGCGGGGCTCTGTTTCTGCTGGAATTCAGCTCCAGCCCTCGCCACCAGCCTGGCACCCTGGGCAGAAGAGCTCTGGGGTGCACGTGCGGAGCCTCAGGGGGCCAGTGGGGAGCCCCCTCCTATTCTGCACTTGTGGTGGGGACCCTCAGGTGTCCCCCCTGGCACTCTGCAGAAAGTACCGCCCGGTGTCCTGGCTGTGGGGGACCCGATCCTCTGCCCACAAATGGAAGCCCTCAGCCGGGCAGCGGCTTCCGGGGAATCCCCCAGGTGATCCCATCTAATGGATGAGCTGGGAATTTGGGACTGTGTGCGCAGGAGTGTCTGATCTCAGTGCTGCCACCAGCTGGGGCAGCCGGGGGAGCCACCTCCGGCTCCGGCCCAGCTCCTGGGAGAAGCCCCCATGGCCAGAGCAGCAGGATGGGCAGGGGGCTGCGGGTGGGAACAATTCTGATGGACGCAGTGTGTGGGTGCAGGAGGCAGGAGAAGGGGAGCTGCCTGGCGCCGGGGGGAGCAGGGGGACTCTACTCCCTCCTCAGCCTCAGAGGTCCCCTGCCATGTCCAGCACAGCAATGTTGCTCTGCCACCGAGCTGTTCAGGGTGTTTAACCCCAATAAGACAAGGCTAAAATTCATCCATTCCTAAAGCACTTGGGCCAGGGCAAAGCTGTACCTCTGCTGTTTTAACCGCACTGCTCTCCCTGGGGTCTTCTCCAAACCCCACCTCTCAGCGGGGCACGTGGGCCACCGCCTCCCTGTCCTCACATCGGGGGAAACTGAGGCACAGTGGGACCGGCAGGTCGTTTCAGGCAGTGGTGGTGGCACAGAAGCCACGCTCCAGACACGGGCATCCCGATCCGCCTCCCCTCGCTCTCCTTCTTCCCTACGGGACCGAACCCCCCCTGCGGATCGGCAGAAGGGTTAAACGCGGCACTCGCCTCCCCAGTTCCCCGCACATGGGCTCCCTTTCATCTCTGGCACGGGGCCAGCCAGCGTCCGCATGAATCACAGGCCACTCCTCTCCCCCCCGAAACCCCTTGGCCGGAGGCTTCTGCAGCCTTTTACTCACACAAACAAAAATAAATCTCGCTGCCGGCCTCTGAACTCTGCAAAGGCGAGTTTCCCTCTGGCTCCCCGAGCGGCCCGGAGCTGTGCACGGGGACTTGGCACACTCTTCGCCGACCTCGCTCTTTCACTCCCGGCGCATCCTGTGTCCTTCTCTCACCGGGCGGCCCGGCGAGCGGAATGGGACGTGACGGCCGGCACAAGCGTCGCTCGAGGCTGCCAGGAATCGGCTGGGTATGGCCTGTGAAAGCCGCTGGGGCAAATGCCACACACGAGGGTACTGCCCCCCCTGCCATCGACCCCGGCGACCCACAGCCGGAAGGGGTTGGTGGGCTTCGCATTCGTGCTGAGCTCCTGAGGTCACCTGCATGGTGACAAATCCCCAGGTCAGGGAGTCGTATTGAGGCGCAGGTGAGGGTCCACTCCTGCCACCGGCCCTTGGTCGCAAAGGACTGTTGTCACCCATTGGAGGCCACATGGATTCACCCCACTCTTTCTGCAAGTTCAGGGCCATCAGCCTCTTTGGCTGCCACACAAGGGACGCGCCGCTTTGCTCTGGGTCTCTGCATTGGCCAACGGGGTTCTTCTGCATCTCCCCATGGCACAGGGAGCTCAGCAGGGCCTGGTGCTTCCCAAGGGTGACCATCTCCTCCCATACCCTTAAACTCTGGGGAGAAACCTCAGCTGCCACCCTCCTCAGCCTCCTCAGAGGAGGTGTCAGGGTTGCCGACAGAGGGTTCCCATGCCACTGGGGAGTGCCAGCACCTCCCTGGGTGAAGACAGAGCGCAGGCAGGGATGGCACCCAGCATGTGGTTGACCATGGCAGCATCTGTACAGGGATGCTGGTGCCATTGTAGCTGTCCCTGCAAGATGGGAGACACACATCCTCATACTGTCATACCAAATCAGTGCTGCCATGTAGCAGATGGGACCTGGTTCCCCTCAGGGTCAGTCAGAGCTTCGTCCTCTGGACCGACGCTGCCAGGAGGCGGGTGGGAGGCACGTGGTGAGGTTATGGTTGCTGCTTTGCCTGGAGACACTTGTGGGAGGTGTCAGCATCAAGCCGCCTTGATTTAAAGCCAGATGACAACACTTGGAAATGGATTAAAAACCACTTCTTTTCCATGGCCACTGCTGGCCCGTGCAGCTCGGCGTTCCAGGATGCCTCCAAGGCTTTGACGTGACTGCGGGAGGGTTCGGATCCTCACCCCTGGCAGGGGCAGCTCCCCATAACGTTGGGCAGAACGGGGTTGGTGGTTGCCTTCTGTTCCTGGGGCACGTCTTGTGGGTGGGAGCCCGGTCTCACAAGGGTTTGCATGGTGGTGGATGTGTTCCACAGCAGCACTGCTGTGCTCCATGGGTGACCGGTTCCTATTAGAGGCAACAAACATCAGTGAGTCCAGGGAAGCTATTTTTAAGCAGAGGAAGCACGAGAATAGCATCCTGAGTTTTTTAAGCCTGTGACTTACTGAAGAGCCCAAGTCCTTCGATAGCGTCGAAAGTGATATGCGAGCTCTTAGGTCCCATTTTGGCAACTGGCTTTGTCCAGAGGTCCAGGTGCAACCCTGCAGGGTTGCTAGTAAGACCCAACAGACCCTTCCCATGAGGGTGTGAGCACCTCTGGTCTCCAGTGGGTACAAAAGGCTCAGCCAAGGACAGTGCTGTGGGTTTCCAGGGCTGGAACCCACCTGGGTTCCCAGCTGGATGGAGTCAGAAAAGGCAAGGCACGTGCAGGAGCTGGTGGGACTGTGAGTGAGATACTCAGCCAAGTATCCCCGCTCCACAGACCTCCCCTCATGCTGTCTGCTTGGGGCCCCTGTGTTAGGATGCCATTGGCAGGACTTGTGTGTCCCAAACTGGTTTGTTTTGGCTGTTGTTACCTTGAGTGGTTTGCCTCTGGAGTCCCAAAACCCACTTCCTCCAACCCCTTTTTCTCTTCGCTGCTTTTTGTCAGGGTTGATCTCTTGGTACCGGTGCAGATAATTTTGTCAACTGTGAGTCTCATAAATGGGACAATTCCCAAAACACCTCCATTTTCAAGGCTGGTCCCAGTTGCTCTCCCCAGAGCCTGGACAGGGCTGTTCTCCTTGGAGAGTGCTCTTTTGGAGGCTTTGCCAATCCCGCTCGTGTGTGTGCTGTGGACCTGCAAGAGTGTGAGGTGTGCAGGTGGGATGGACACAGCCTCCTGACGGTCCACTACACGCGATGCCCTTGCTGCAGGAGACATGTGTGCCAGCCAGGCTTATCTCCTGCTTTCAGGGTCCACAGGTCATAGGGCTGATGTCCGGCTTGCTCATCATATGTCCTTCCCCTCTAGGCCGTGCTGAAAGACCAGAGTCAAATGAGGCAGATGGAGCTGGAGATCAGACCTGTCTTCCTGGTCCCAGACACCAATGGCTTCATCGACCACCTCAGCAGCTTGATAACCCTGCTGAACTGCAGGAAATTCATCCTGGTGGTGCCCCTGATCGGTGAGTAGGACCAGTGGGAGGTGGGGGCTTCCCCTCTCCCTTGGTGTGGGCTGTCTCTCCATGCTGGCTCCCTCTCACCCTGCCTCACGTGCCCATGGTCCTCTGTGGTCCGGGGCCGGCTGGCAGTAGAGGTGGAGCTGGCATCCATCCTGCCCTGTCTCATCCAAGCCACTGCGTTCCTTCAGCCCATGTCACCCTTCTCCCCTCCGGCCCACGGGCCCAGCAAACTCCTTTCCTCGTGGTGCATTTGGGGGTGCCAGGGGCTGGGAGAGGCAGGCGGGTGTTAAATGGGATTTGGAGGGAATTTTGGAGGGAGCAAGGAGGAGGAATTGTTAAACAATCAGAGCAGATAGCTTATCCCAGCTGAGCTGGGGCTTAGGCAGCCTGAGCAAATGGCCGGCCTGTGTCCCAGCGTCTCAGAGCTGCTCAAGCCCAGCCCTTCTTTTTATCCTTATAAAGCTCGCAGTAAAACAGCAAGCTGGTTCCCGTTATTGGTAAACACTCACCCTGGCAGATAACGGCTGTGCTGCTGGGTGGTCTCCCAGGGTGGCGGGAGGATTTGGTTAGATGCCTTTGCTCTGATTGTTTGATCATGCTCCGGGCTGGAGGTAGCGTTCCTCCGGCCAGTGCTGCCCTGGCGCCCGACACATCCCGGTGCCAACCTGGCACTCAGGGGGCCCCCAAAGGGCAGCAGGAAAGACCAGGGCAGGAGCGGGGCTGAGCCTCACAGAGCCTGTAGGCTGTCCCTGTCCCAGCGGCAGCCCCGGGAAGCCAGGGGCCAGCTCTGGCCTGTGGGCATCTACAGTGTCCAGGCAGCAAGGTGTATGCACCTCAGTCTTCTGGCCTGCAGCATGCAGGGGTGCCTGCCCTCCAACCCATTATGGGGCTTCCCTCTCATCTCTTGGTGTCCAGCAGACAGTTCTGCCTGCCCCAGACCCCACATCCAGCTGCCACCCTTCCATGCAAAGTGAACAGACCGGCTGAGGAGAGATTCCTGAGGCTAAGGATGGGACCCCTGGGTGGGGGGAGCAGGGCTGGCCACCTGCCCAGCTCAGCATGGGAGCTACCGAGGTGCTCTGTGGCTTGGCATTGCTTTGGCTTGGTGTAGAAGCAAAGGGAAGGAAGCCAGCAGCACCAGCAGAGCCTGGGCAGCCCCAGGGGCTGTGAAGTGTGTTAACACCTGAGAGAGCTGGGATCTGCCCTGGAGCTATAGCCCTGCCTCCCCGTTTGCTCCTGTGGTTGGAGTGAGGTTTCTTCAACTAAGCCCCAGCCAGAGGGGCAGCAGTTACAGGAGAGGTGAAAACCCTGGTCCCCGTCCCTGTCCGAGATGTTGCTGTCCTCAGCCTACAAAAGGAGTCCGGCTGAGGAGTGGCAGTGACTGGGCACCTTCACTGCTCTCCTATCCTGCTGCCTCCCTGCATAGCCCATCACAGCAGGGAACGAGTAACTCAGCTCCCACCACCTGCCACCAGCCTCCCCTGCTGCTGCTGGAGCACCCTGAAGCCAGTGACTCCCTGTCCATTCCGGGTGTTGGTCAAATTTCCCCTCATCCCTGAGAAAAGCCATCAGTGCTGAGACCCAGGTTCGGGCAGGAGGAACGCATCCCCTGGAGATAAGCTGAGGTCCTGTGGCTTCTGGGGCGGGGGCCTTGGTGCTGTGCCCCATCTCCAGCACGGGACACTCCTCCCCGCTCTTCCTGGGGATGCAGCAAGGGGTTAAGCGTGTGGCTTCGCATTGGGTTTGTTTCTCTTGCTCTTTAACCTGCTCTGTGCTCCTTGAGGCTGACCCCGCCATGGAGAAGCCAGGCCTGGTGCAGAAGCACAAACAAGCCTCCCCTTTGAAGCCTGTTTAGCTTGGAAGCAGGAAGGCGGATTTCGGGAGGGAATACCAGCTTTTCCTGTTTGATGTTCCGTTCTTGCACGGCTCCCCCCACCCCGGGCCCAGCCGTGCATTGTGTGGAAATGGCAGCATCAGGTCGGTAGCAAGAAGAGTTGCCGGCCAGCGAAGAGCAAAGCAGCTCCATGCAGCTTTAATTTGAATACCCAGACAGTGAGTGCCAGTCTCACCATGGAACAGAGCGATCACGCAGGCTCCCCGGGCAGTGATTCACAGCACTGGGGAGAGGCCTCAGACCCCGAGCTCTCTCTCCCCGAACCCCCAAGGAATGCATAGTTCCCACTTGAACTCAGGACTTGGCTCCAGGCTCGGAAACAATCTTCAGAAATGAAGCCATGGCTAAAACACACACTGTGAGCAGAGCAGAGGCTCCCTCGCGCACACGTGCACACCAGCTCTCTCGCGCGCCCGGCCCCTGCGCACACGCAGCCCCGGGCACGATCGCAGGCGAGGACGCTCCTGAGCACATCTGGCTGCAGGCGTGTGTGTGTGTGTGTGTGTGTGCGTGTGCCTGGCCTTGCCACTGGTCACTGTGGCAGCATCTTGCTTGCACACTCACGCGCTCGCTCTCTGCGATGGAGCCACTCTTCCAACAGACCCAACGCCGGAGGGTGGGTTCCTCCTGGAGCTCCACTGGGGTCCTTCAGGCTTCTGCTGGGCTCGGGGGGCTGGAGCAGCTGGGGTTGTCGGCCCCTTGGCAGCAGCACAGGAGGCTCTAAGGCTCAACAGGCTCCAGTTAAAGCAAACTGGCTGGGAACCTGCTTGATCCCAGGCTCGGGCTCATACCGAGCAGCATGTGTCAGGACAGATGTGTGAACCCAGATGGGTGAGGTGTTGGAGAGAGCATGTCCCCTGCTGGGAGCTTGGGATGGTGGCTTCAGGTGGGAATATAGGGCCAGGGCTTGTGAGGGAAGTAGTGCTGGAGTGGGAACTGCCTGCTCCCACTCATGCCCCCTGTTCCCACGCGCAGCAGGAGGGCAGCAGCTTTACATGTCTGTAATTAAGCACAGGGAGCTGGGAGACATGGAGACAGGCAGCACGGTGCAGGGCAGGAGGCACGGTGCTGCCGGCCATGGCTGTGCTTGGAGGCGAAGGAGCAGGCTGCGGGAGGCTGTGGGTATCAGACACCCTTGGGCACACACAGAGGTGCCATCGGTTGCGAGGCAGGAGTGTAGGGGACAGGGCTGTGGTCCCGGTGTTTCACAGAGCAAAGCGAGGTGCCCTGAGGGAGTGTTACCCACATGCTGCAGGGGTGAGGTGCCTGCGTTCGTGGGGCTGAGCCAGGTGACCCACGGAGGTGGAAGGCAGCAAAGCTTTTCCAGACCCGCTGCCAAGTCCAGGAGCGCAGGGACACTGCGGCAGCTGAACCCAGATTTCCTGAGCCAGCTCCCAGTGCCCCGGCCCTGAGGCCTTGGCAACTTGCGTGCTCCAGCAGCAGGTCATGGGAGCACCTTGTCCCATAGTAACTGTACCTCCTCTTCCTGTTTTAAGTGATAAACGAGCTGGACGGCCTGGCCAAAGGCCCAGAGATGGAGCACCGGGCTGCAGGCTATGCCCGCCAAGTGCAGGAGAGAGCCAGGAAGTCCATCGAGTTCCTGGAGGAGCGATTCGAGAGCCGGGACAACTGCTTGAGGGCTCTGACCAGCCGAGGCAATGAGCTGGAGTCCATCTCCTTCCGCAGTGAAGACACCACGGGCCAGCAGGTAAGTGACTTCCTGGCCACAGGAGGATGGGACACAGAGGCAGTGTTGCTGAGGGCTGGAGGTTCTTTGCTACTGGCTTCTTGGGGGAAAATGGGGACCCTGGTGACCGTGAGCTCTAGTTAGGGGGTAGCTCTGTCCCAACCTTTGCAGGTGGCTGAGCAGGCTTCTGCGGGCTGCCTGTGTTTCAGTTCTGAGCAGCTCTGGGTGTCTCAAGGGCAGTGCAGAATTGGGCTTGCAGGTTTTTCCCTGCCAAGGTTATCATTGCCCTTTTCTTCCAGGGAAACAACGACGATCTGATTCTGTCCTGCTGCCTCCACTATTGCAATGACAAGGCCAAGGATTTCATGCCCTCCAACAAAGGTAGAACATCCTCACATCCTCATTGTCCCTTCTCTGTTGCATCCCCACAGACTCTTCTCATTTCTCTTTCATGGCCCTCGGAGCCAATCCTTCCCGCATTTTGTCGCTTTCAGCACCCAGGTGCCACCTCCTGCCTCCGGTCAGCCCCAGGCTGTGGCCCTTCCCACCCCACTGCCAAATGCGCACCTCACTGTGCTCCAGGGATGCCCCAGCCTATGGGAAGCCCACCATAAATGTCCATAGGGCAATGTTACACGGTGCCGGCAGCGGTGATGAAGAGACAGAAAGAGCCTCCTCCCTGCAAGCCCCGGGTGCCTCTTGGCCAGAGCCCTTTTGCCTTCTAAAGCCCCGTTGGCATTGGCCACACATGCTGGGACCAGACAGCCCCCAGGCTGTTGCCAGGGCAGCGGGGATGGGAATCGCATCAGCAGCTGCCCAAGAAATCAACCCGCATTTGTCAGTGCGAATTCTTAGCAGCTTAACTTGTCAGATTCACAGAGAAACCGTCACCAAATGTTTATGTGCAAATGATGCTGAATTTTGAAATCATGTGGATTATGGGGAATGGGGCCTGACAAGCTGACAGCCTCTGGTTTGTAACAAGGAGGCGCGTCACCAGTGCGGAGCAGAGGATGTTTATTGTTACACATTTCTTAAAGTGTCCGCGCAAAGCCTCCCGATCCCGCTTTCGGCAGCCTTCAGCCCCAGGCCTGCCTTCTCACCGAGCCCCCTGCTCCCCTTCCTCCCGGCACAGGACTGGCCAGAGCACTCATCCCACCATCCTCAGCCCCAACACCATGACCGTAGCCCGCGTTCCTGGCCACCCTCCCCTTCCCCTCGTCCTGCCGCTCCCCGCGCAGCCAATCTGGGCCCATGTTGGGCTCCCATAAACTCTGTTTTTTCCATTCCCGTCCTGGCTCGGAGGCACTGTGTTTCCTGTGCTCATAGGAACAGTACTCTGGTCACAGGACCCAGCTGCTTACACATACCCCATATGCTTCCCCTGCTTTGCACACACGTAAGCGTGGCTCCCACATCCCAACCCAGCACGTTGCGTGCGGGGCAGCTCATCCATCTGGGGGCAAGATCCCTTCGGTTATTTCTCAGGCTTCAACTCTCTCTGCCTGTCTGAGCCCCAGCCAGAAACGCCTCAGTGTCAGTGGCGACTCCAAAAAAACTTCACAAAAAATAAGAGTTGGTTTTAGATCTTATAATGAGATCACCAGAATAATAGCACCAGCTTCCTGCTGGAGCCAGGGTCGCGGGCCGTCTTCCTGGCCTGGGTCAGGCAGAGGGA
The DNA here is from genome assembly GCA_013400055.1 of Nycticryphes semicollaris. Taxonomy (NCBI): domain Eukaryota; kingdom Metazoa; phylum Chordata; class Aves; order Charadriiformes; family Rostratulidae; genus Nycticryphes; species Nycticryphes semicollaris. The sequence continues at coordinate 13,648 of VXBJ01002755.1, read as the reverse complement.
CCTCCTCTTCCCTGCCTGTGGCACAGCACACCACCCCGTGCTGCCACCATGGGACCCTGGTGCTTCTCACCGGCCATCCCGGCCCCAGGGCTGTGGGCAGAGATCACAAATCACATCCCCAGCCAGCTCAGTGGTGGGGGGAGAAGGCGGCCTTCGAGATGGAGTGTTGTCTCCAAGCCGTGCCAGGAAGCCTTGGCAGGGAGCTGGAAGTGCCACCGGGATGTCCAGGCCCTGCCATGCCCGGAGCGCAGCACCCAAGGAGGTTGGAGGGACACAGCATGGGGACAGCACCGTTTGGGATGGGGCAGAGCCAGGAGGTCTGAGCTTCACTCCCCCCTCTCTCTCTCTCATTGCAGACGATCCCATCCGTTTGCTCAGGGAAGTGGTTTTACTGACAGATGACCGGAACCTACGAGTCAAAGCGTTGACCCGCAACGTGCCGGTGCGGGACATCCCCACCTTCCTCAAGTGGGCCCAGGAGGGCTGAGGGGGCCGAGGGGGGCCGACGGCCCCTGAGCAAGTCACGCAGCCTGTTACGGTGGGAGATGGGCTTCAGCGGCAGCCCTCGCCATGCGCCACCACCGCCTGCCAGCCCCCCACGAACAATAAACGCCACGTCTTCAACCCACCCCAGAATGGCCGTGCTGCCAAGGGCCCCCCTATCCTGAGGGCAGACCAGCCGGGAAGGTCATTGCTGTGGATGGTTCACACGGAGGCTGGGCCGTCGAGGGTCCCCACCAGCCTTTGGGCAGTGCTGGAGCGGAGCTGGCGAGTCCCGCTGGCTAGGGAAGCTTTGGGTGAGCGAGCCCGTGCCAGATGGCCAGCCTTTTGCTTGGTTTGCTTGGTTGCAGAGAGCTCGAGTCACGAGTCGGTGGCTCTTTGGGTTTGGAGGGCAGAGACCGGGCACACCTCAGCACAGACTTTGGGATTGCTTAGTCTGGCTTGTGCCCCTCAGAGAGGCCGTGGACTTCGAGGGCAGGTTCTTTCCTGCCCCAGCTTGTTGGTCCTACGTGGTCCAGGCAGCCCCAGGCCTCCAGTCCCTTCCCCACCCCATGCCCACCCCACAGAGGGGTGCTGTTGCTGAGGTGCTTGTCCTCTCCCGGGTGTGGGATTTGCTTGTCGAGTTTCATTTCAGATTTCGGTATAGGTTAGTTTTCAGGTGTGTGCCCTGCTTGCTTTTCTGGGGGCAGGCTTTGAACACCCCCAGTTCCCCCCACAGCTGCTTTCTGTTCTGCTCCCCTCCCCACCCCAGCCATGAACCTGCACCTTCCCTCCTCCCCCAACCCCCTTACTCCCACCCCACTACCTTTAGACATGTTTCTTTTTTTTTCAACCTAAGACTCAGCACGAGGATAACTAAATCCTCCAAGGACCCCAGGACTGGCTGTCCCACAGGTCCCACGTGTCCTCACATCGCCACGGGCTCCTCTTGCATGTGGGATCTGGCTTCTGCCCGTGGCTGTGGATTCGAGCAAGGCTGGAGAGAGCCAGGGCAGCGCCCGGCCCCCACCACTTGCCCAGCTGGGAGGGTCCCCCCTCCTTGAGTTGCCCCTTCACTGTAGAAGGAGCCATGACGGGACCCTGCTGCCTCCTTACCAGTGCTGAGCACCCCACCCCACATTGTCCCATCACCCAGTGTCCCATCCCCAACCCAGTTACATGCCAGATACAGAAGCTTAAGAGGGAGCATTAACCCTCGAACTGGAGCCCCTGGAGCTCTGTCAAGTCCCAGTCCCACAAGCAGGGGGTGGGAGTGACCCCGAGGCCATCCCCGCTCCCCACCGGGGCGCCGCGGCCGTGGGAGGGAAGCGTCAAAGGTGGTGGAGGAAGCAGTAGGACGGAGCCCAGCGTTTTCCTTTCCTGCGTGGGTGGCTCGGACCCGGTGTCTGCATCAGGAAGCCCAGTGTTACCCCTGTGCTGGCCACCCAGCCGGGACAGACACCAGGGTGGGAGCCTCAGCAGCACCCAGCTGCGGCGGGGCTGCTCAGCGCAGCGACGGCAATGGGCTGGGGTTGTGCTCAGCAACCTGTGCCGGACCGATGCCCCCGCCTCAGGACACCCTGCGAGGCGGCTGCCGGCGAAGGAGGGTCTGTGCTGCTGCAACAAGGACTTTGGAGCACCCACGCCTGCTGCAGGCCACTTTGAGCTGTCCCCATGGCTGAGGACACCCAGGGCCGCGGCACCGACGTCCCAGTTCGGTGCTCACAGCCACCGGCTGGAAGCAACACGGAGACTTTGCCTTCTCCTCCACACCAGGTGTATTTAAATGTTTGTTTTCTAACAGACTCGCCCCAGGGCTGCTTCACAAGGCCCTTCCTGGGGTACCACCAGCTCACAGGGACCTGCAGCCCCAGCAAATGCCATGGGACACTGGGTCGTGCTGCCACCAGGCCAGCTGGCCACCATGGCAAGTGGAGCAGGGGCTCCCTGGCTGAAGTGCCCCATGCCTGGGGCTATCTGTGCCGGGGGTCTGCCCCGAGCCCCCGTGGGGAAGGGAGCCTGCGTCTCGGGGAGGCAGCCGCGTTCGGGCTATTTTGTTAGGATGTTTTTAATAATTTTTAGTATTAAACACTTGTCTGTGCAGCGTGTTGTTTCATTTTGCCCTGGGTGGGCGAGTTGCTGTTAAGGTTGGGGCCGGGGTTGGGGGGTGTGTGGACGCACCAGGGAGGGACAGCAGCAGGACGTGTTTGTGCTTGCAAGGATCTGTCCCACCTGCAGCCGCTGCTTCGTGTCCCCCCCTCAAATCGAGGGGGCTCCAGACACACCAGACGCACAGCAAAACCCCTCTCTCCCCTCCTTGCAGCTCCGCATCCCTCCCCCCGCCCCGACCTCGGGGTCACCTCCCAGCCCCACTCAGCAGCGACCCCACACCGGCCAGGTCATGCGCGTGTGTGTCCCCTGCCCAGAGAAGGACACGAGGCCACTCGTGTTAATGTCACTTTATTGCTCATTTGGTTTTGACTATAGAAAAAAAAAAAATAAGGGCGAGGAGCCCGTGTACAAATCGGACGTGATACAGAGGGGGCTGGCAGACCCCAGCTGTGCTTTGGGTGCTGCTGCGGCCACCACTCGCCCCACAGCAGCTCCCCAGGAACACTGCCTGCCTTGGGGAGCCCCGGGGAGGGAACATGGGGGGGCACCCGGGCAGGAGCGGCCAGCTCAGGATAAGGCACAGTGGCTGCGAGGTCGGGGACAGTGGCTGCTGGAGCCACCCCGGAGTCTCTTGTGCAAAGGAGAGGAGGGGGCGCAGAGGTTGGGGTGGGGGGAGAAGCTTCACATTAGCCCCAGAGAGAGGGCTCAGGGCAAGGGCAGAGGGCGTCCGGGCGGGGGGG